>VMDR010001864.1:0-108506 GCA_007922815.1 Macrotus californicus | reverse complement strand
CCCTCCTCCTCCCCGCTGATAACCCTCCATGTGATCTCCATTTCTGTGATTCTGCTTCTGTTCTAGTTGTTTGCTTAGTTTGTTTTTGTTTTTAGGTTCAGTTGTTGATAGTTGTGAGTTTGTTGTCAGTTTACTGTTCCTATTTTTGATCTTCTTTTTCTTAGATAAGTCCCTTTAACATTTCATATAATAAGGGCTTGGTGATGATGAACTCCTTCAACTTGACCTTATCTGGGAAGCACTTTATTTGCCCTTCCATTCTAAATGATAACTTTGCTGGATAGAGTCATCTTGGATGTAGGTCCTTGCTTTTCATGACTTTGAATTCTTCTTTCCAGCCCCTTCTTGCCTGTAAGGTTTCTTTTGAGAAATCAGCTGACAGTCTGATGGGCACTCCCTTGTAGGTTACTGTCTCCTTTTCTCTTGCTGCTTTTAAGATTCTCTCCTTATCTTTAATCTTGGGTAGTGTAATTATGATGTGCCTTGGTGTGTTCCTCCTTGGGTCCAACTTGTTTGGGACTCTCTGAGCTTCCTGGACTTCCTGGAAGTCTATTTCCTCTCAGATTAGAGAAGTTCCCCTTCATTATTTTTTTAAATAAGTTTTCAATTTCTTGCTTTTCCTCTTCTCCTTCTGGCACGCCTATGACTCGGATGTTGGAATGTTTAAAGTTGTCCTGGAGGTTCCTAAGCTTCTCCTCATTTTTTTTTGAATTCTTGTTTCTTCATTGTGTTGTGGTTGAATGTTTCTTTCTTCCTTCTGGTTCACACCATTGATTTGAGTCCTGGTTTCCTTCCCGTCACTGTTGGTTCCCTGTACATTTTCCTTTATTTCACTTTTCATATCCTTCACTTTTTTCTCTATTTTGCACCCATATTCAACCAAGTCTGTGAGCATCCTGATTACCAGCGTTTTGAACTGTGCATCTGATAGGTTGGCTATCTCTTCATTGCTTAGTTCTATTTTGGGGGGCTTTGATCTGTTCTTTCATTTGGGCCTTATTTTTTTGTCTCGGGCAGAGCCTTGGGTATTCACCAGGGCGGGGCAGCACACATCTCTGTGTTGTGCCACTGTATGTGGGAGAGGGGTCTGAGATGGAACAATGCCACTTGCTCAGCTGTCAGCTGGCTTTCAGCCACTTTCTCCGCTACCCACAAGCAATTTGGGCTCTTCTGGTGCTGATTTCTGGGTGGGTGGATCTGTGTATGTTCTAGGATCCAGTGGGTCTCTGCAATGAACTCGCTTGTGAGGCTGGGAGATTCTCCTGCCACCATAAACCCCACAGGTTTTTTCAGTCAGAGGTTTTGAGACTTTATTTCCCCACACTAGAGCTCTGGGTTGCAGGGTCCATCTTGCTCCCCATTTGTGCCTCCCAGTTTATCTGCACACAAGTGTGGGACCACCTGCTCCAACAGCTGCTGCCTTTCCTGCCCCGGTCCTCCAGCCACCAGCTTGCCACGAGTCCTCTCAGCCCCAGCTGCCCATCTCCACCCCTCCTACCGGTCTGGATGAATGTGTCTTCTTTAACTCCTTGGTTGTCGGACTTCCACATAGTTCGGTTTTCTGGCAGTTCTGTTTGTTTTCGTTTTTAAATTTGTTGATATCCTTTTGGTTGTGCGAGATGGTAAAGTGTATCTACCTACGCCTGCACCTTGGCCACAAGTCCCACACAGTAGTTTTTGAGTCCCCAGATGAGCTTCTAATTCTCGCACTCTCAGCTGCCGATCTTTGCTGCTTGCAACCCACACACGTTCAACAGTCTCAGGTGTTCTGCTTGTTGCAGGCCTTCCAGAGTGTGATCACTTTCCACAGATTCTCGGCCATCTCTGAAGCACTTGTGCCACACTTTTATTTGCACTGCACTCATTGCACTGTCCCTGGAAGCGTCCTGAGTCATCTGAATAGTTTCCACAGAGGAATGTTCAAACCTAAAGCGAAATCTGACACAGATTCGTTGCTCTACTCAGTCATTTTGAATGAGACAGCCACACAGTGCACATGCTCACTCAGTGGCATGTACCACCCCCTCTGACGAGTGCAGTGAAGTTGTCTTTGCTCACACATGGGCATTCCAGTCCAGTTTTCCTGGCTGCCAGGTAACATCAATATCACGCAAACTGTTCTCATTAACAATGGCTGGACTTTTCCGGAAAGCCCTCATATAGTTTTCATATTCCCTAGAAAAGAGAGCTCTATAGTAGAAGAAATAAGTAATAAGCCTGTGTTCAGCCAAATTGCATTATTCAGACCTCCCAAATCCCTGTTTAAAGTCACACTTACTAAACGAATGATTTTTAAATTTTTTTATTTCTATTAAATTTATTGGGGTAACATTGGTTAGTAAGATTATATAGGGTTCAAGTGTACCTTACTGTACTGCATAATCTTCATATTGCATTAGGTGCCCACCACCCAAAGTCAGCCCATCTTCCATCACCACGTATTTGACCCCCTTTACTGTTTAATACCCTCTACCCGTTCCCTCTGGTAACACCACACTGCTGTCTGTGTCTGAGTTTTGTTGGTTTGTTTTTCTTGTTTGTTCATTTGTTGCTTTCAGCTTTATATCCCACAGATGAGTGAAATCAGATGGTTCTTCACTCTTTCTGTGTGGCTTGTTTCACTTAGCATGATATTCTCAAGGTCCATCCATGCTGCCACAGATGGCAATGTTTCTTCTTTTCTTAAGGCTGAGTGGTGTTCCATTGTGTATATGTTCTACGTCTTCTTTATCCAGTCATATATCGAAGGACAGTTTGGTTGTTTCCGTGTCTTGGTTACTGGGAATAATGTTGCAATAAACATAGGGTTGCACATGTCTTTGTGAATAAATGTTTTCAAATTTTGGGGGTAGATACCCAGAAGAGGGGTTGCTGGGTCATATGGCAACTCTATTCTTAACTTTTTGAGGAGTCTCCGTACTGTTTTCCACAGTGGCTGCACCAGTTTGCACTCCCAGCAGCAGTGAATGAGGGTTCCCTTTTCTCCACCACCTCCCCAGCACTTCTCACCTGTACTGTTGAGTGTAGGTATGAGGTGGTATTTCATTGTGTTTTTATTTGCATCTCCCTAATGAGTAGTGAAGTTGAGCATGTTTTCATGTCTGTTGGCCATTTGTGTATCTTCTTGGGAGAAGTGTCTGTTCGGGTCCTCTGCCCATTTTTTAATTGGATTGTTTGTTTATTTGCTGTTGAGTTGTATGAATTCTTTATATTTTGGATATGAACCCCATGTTGGAGTTGTTTTTTGCAAATACCTTCTCCCGTTAGGTTGGTTGCCTTTTTGTTTTACCAGAAGTTTCTTTTAGAAGGGTCTCTAAAATCCCAAACATTCAGTTATTACAAAGGCTTTGCCTCTATTATAAGAAACCCCATACCGCCCCGGCTGGTGTGGCTCAGTGGATTGAGCGTGGGCCTGCAAGCCAAAGGGTCGCCGGTTGGATTCCCAGTCAGGGCACAGGCCTGGGTTGTGGGCCAGGTTCCCATTGGGGGACGCGTGAGAGGCAACCACACATTGGTGTTCCTTTCCCCTCTCTTTAAAAATAAATAAATAAAATCTTCTTTAAAAAAAGAAAGAGAGAAACCCCGTACCCGTTGGCAGTCACTCTGTTTTCCTCGTAACCTTCCAGACCCAGGCAGTGTTTCTGACTCTATAGTGTCTGAACTTTCCGTATAAATTGAATCATGCAGCGTGTGGTCTTTTGTCACTGGCTTTTTCATTCAGCACAGTGTTTTCCAGGTTCATCAATACAGTAAGGTGTATTACTACTTCATTTCTTTTTATTTATTACTACTACTTTTTACTTTCATTTACTTTATTTCTAATGCTGTGTGGGTCTACTACATTTTATTTATTCATTCACCTGTTGGACGTTTTCATCGTTTCCACTCTTTGGCTAATGTGAATACTGCTGTGAACATTCACATACAAGTTTGCGTGGCATGTTTTCATTTCTTTTGGGTATATACAGATCTGTGAGTACAATTGCTGGATCATATGGTGGTAACTCTTCATTTAGCACTTTGAGACACTGCCAAACTATCATCCAGAGTGGCTGTAGCATTTTAACCCCATCAGCAATGTATGAGTGTTCCAACATCACAATGTCCTCATCAGCACTTATCTGTCTTGTTGATTATAGCCATCCTAGTGGGTCTGAAGGGTATATTACTGTGGTTTTGATCTGCATTTCCCTGATGACTAATGGCCATGTGCATGTATTCTTTGGAGAAATCTCTGTTCAAATCCCTTTCCCACTTTTTAAATTAGGTTACTTGTCTTTTCATTAGCGTTTAAGAATTTTTGCCCTGGCTGGTGTGGTTCAGTGGATTGGGTGTCGGGCTGTGAACCAAAAGGTCGCAGTTCGATTCCTGGTCAGGGCATGTGCCTGGGTTGTGGGCCAGGTCCCCAGTGTGGGCGTGCAGGAGGCGGCCAATCGATGTCTCCCTCGGGCATCCGTGTTTCTCTCCCTCTCTCTCCCTCTCTTCCCTTCTCTCTAAAAATAAATGATTTTTTTAAAAGGAATCCTTTCTGTATTTTGGATGTAAGTCCTTAATTTACAGATATTTTCTCCTATCTGTGGGTTGTCTTTTCATTTTCATAATGGTATCCTTTAAAGCACATGGGTTTGATTTTAATGAAGCACAATTTATTTGTATTTTCTTGTGCTTTTAGTATCGTACCTAATAAACCATTGCCTAAACTAAGGTCACAAAGGTTTACATCTGTTTTCTTCCAAGGGTTCCCTAGTTTTAACTCTTCCATTTAGGACTTTGGTCGATTTTGAGTTAATTTTTGCATGTGACATAAGGAAGTGTTCTAACTCCATTCTTTTGCTTGGGGCTATCCAATTGTCCTAGCACTATTTGTTGAAAAAAACAATTATTTTTCCATTGAATTACCTTAGCACCCTTGTTGAAAATCATGTAACTGTAAATGTGAAGGTTTAGTTCTGGTCTCCCAACTTTATTCCATGGATCTGTATGTCCATACAGTTACACTTTTCTTTCCCTCGTTTTACAGAGATTTATTAAGCATCTTTCTGTTTGCTAAGCTTTGCTCAACATATCCCTGTTACTTGCTTTTGGGAATCAAACCATCCCTCTTGAAGCCCAAATCCTCTTTAAGAAACTCGTTCCAATAGGATATAGATTCTCTTTTTCTTAATGAGAATTTCTTAATGAGATTTCCTTTCATAGTCAAACCGGTAGAGGCAGTTATCTCTACCTGATTTGTACATGGTCTTTTGGCAAGTTGTAGTTTGTCCTACTATGTAAATGTTCAGAAGTCTGCGTGTATTTTAGAGGCTTGGAGATTGGTCGGGGGTAGTCCAGAGAATGTACTGAAGATGAGGTGAGGTTTAAAGTGGGAGAAGAAGCTGTGACTGTGGTGAGAGGTCCCTGGCAGGTGCGGAGTGGCTGTGTGCCCCCTGAGAGGTCCCGGGAGCTGGGAAGTCTAGTGCTAGGAGCAGCAGGGCCAGAGAGAAATAGGGGGGCGGGGCTGCTGGGTCGTACGCCCATGACTCTACTTTTAGATTTTGTTTTAGTAGCAGTCCCTTGACAGTAAAGTTACAAAGAGAAAATGATGTTTACAGATATGGCTTATTGCTGGTCTAAGGTGGCCTAAAGGAAGCAAGAATTTTATGTAATGGGAGTGGCTGGTTTCAAGGTGGAGACCATGGTTGGTAGGGATTGAAGGAAGAGGCCGAAGAAATGCAGACTTAGCAGAGCTTGATGATTATACGAAATAATTCAAGAAGATTCCAGCGTTACAGCTTGAGGGTATTGGGAGGGTAATTGTACCAGTGCTTACTGTAATAAACAAGCTGAGAGGGAACGGCTTACAAAGATAATAAACTTTGATTTTGCTGTGCTTACTGGAAAGTCTTCGAGAGAATTGTGAAAGGTACTGACTTAACCATTAGATAGTGTACAAGGCTGATATCCAGGAGCTTCCAGCGTTCATTGGACACAGAAATGGCTGATTTCTCTTCCACAGGTGCCTGTTCATTTTTGAAACCCTTATTGTAAATGAACTTTCAGTGTCTAATTTTAAAGG
Source organism: Macrotus californicus (assembly GCA_007922815.1). NCBI lineage: Eukaryota > Metazoa > Chordata > Mammalia > Chiroptera > Phyllostomidae > Macrotus > Macrotus californicus. The sequence goes on along the minus strand of VMDR010001864.1, from coordinate 102,451 downwards.
TTAAGCAGTGGTTTTATTTTCTCTGCCTATATGATAAGTGTAAAAAATTATTTTACTTGGTCGGGCTTAGGAAGGGTACCTAGATTCCATGGTTTGCTATTGTAATTAACCACATTATTGTTTTCCGGGAGGAAAAGTTTTTAATGTTTACTACATTGAAAAACATAGTCTATACAGTAATAAAGGTAAGTTTCAGTTGTTCAAGATGGTTTTAGGTCCAAACATTAAAATTCAAAAGTTTTAGAAAATTGATTTCGTGTTGAAACTTAGTATAGTACATTTATTTACCTATCCTAAAATTTCTTTCAGGAATTGTTCCATCTTCTGTCGTCCTGACTTCCTTCCAGGTGATGTCAAGAGTTTTTCTAATATGGGCAGTAACACATAGTGTCAAAGAGGTGAGTGTTTATAAAGACTGAAATAAAATAGAATCAGCACTAACAAATGCTAGTCAGCCGTTCTTTCTCATACGTGTGTTAGAGCTAAAGATGGAATTCCACGTCACATCAGTATAGCCCAGAGAAATTCACATTCACTGTTGGAATGGGGTTATTAGTGGGAAACATGCCCCAGCTATGCAGTGTGGTTAAAGAGAGGGCTAGTTGAAGGATCAAGTTCTGCGGTCTTCGACCCCATGGGGATGCGTGGTGTGGATGCAGTCTGCACACCAGTGTGCTACTCTGGTATCGCGTTTGTGCCCAGCACACTAATGTCTAGATAGCTGTGTCCTTATAGTGGGACTGTTGGGAGAGCAGGGGACATTCGTTCATCCCAGAACAGTCATCTTTTTTTAAAATATTTTTTTTTCAATCATTATTAGTTTCAGCTGCACACCCCAGCGATTAGACATTAAAAATGTACTAAGTGATCACCCCAATAAATCTAATGCCCACCTGGCACATACATAGTTATTACAATACTATTGATTATATTCCCTGTGCTGTACTTTACAGCCCCATGACTACTTTGTAACTACAGTCTGTGCTTCCTAATCCCTTCATCTTTTTCACCCAACACCCCTCTCCTCCGGCAACCTTCAGAATATTCTCTGTACAGAACAGTCTGATCTTTTTAAGACCCGAAGAAACAAAGTTGTTTCCACCCAGCCCACCACGGTTCATGGAATTCCCGCCAAGTGCGGCGTCTATAGGACCTGAGAGGTGAATGCAGGCCCGGGGGAGGGGAGACCTATGTTACCGTAGGTGTGGGCTCACAACTACGCTTTCGTTTTCTCGTATTGGGGAAGGGCATTGTTTCCCTATATGTTTATTGCCTTTTAAAAGTCATTCCTTTCTTGCTAATGTCACCCTGAGGTAAAGTACCTGTAACCACCATGAGGATGCATTTTTCAGTTTATCAGCCCCCAAACCTCTCACCAGCATTACTGGGCTCTTTGGGGCTCATGAAATACATTTATCCATTAGCATTATTCTAGGGTTTTTGTTTTTTGTTGGGTTTTTTGTTTTTTTTGTTTTTGCCTTCTACTGAAATCTTTCAGATATTTTGATTTTGGGGATTTATTTTGACAGTTTCATTTATATTTCAACTAACGAGTTTTTCTAACTTTTTATTGGCATATGATATAGGTAACAGAAAAGTGTACAGAGCTAGTGAGTTTTTAACCAGAACTGATTAAGCTAAGTTATTATTTTTGTTAAATTCACACGAATTCATATGGAATTTACAGCTGCACAGGCTTTTTTTCCCCTCCTCTCTCATTCCTTGAAGATGTCTGAACTTTCTGTGCAGGGAGAATGTAAAACATCCTTTTTTTCTGAGTAATCACATTTCTTTAAAAAAAAAAGTTAAAAGAAGAAACAGGCAAATAAATCCAAATGTGACCTATTGCCCTTTGTTCTCACTTTGGTTTATGGAGTAGGAAAAAGTTGCTATACTTGTACCATGTAACCTCTGTGTACAAATCATCATTTTAACCTGTATCTCTTGCTCCCTTACTTTCTTGTATACACTATTCCTTTTTATTTTAAAACTAATTGATAGTTTTAACTTCTCAATAGTCTCAAGTGTCCTATTTCTGACAGCGACTCATTTACATTCTTAAGTAGGTAATTGAGTACGTCCAGTAATTAAATGTGAGGCATGTGAAACAGAGACTGTCAACAATGGAGTGTTTAATCGCCTTGCCAATGCAGTCGGTTATTAACCGTGCAGCTGCTAATGCTGCAGCTGATGCACTGTCCATGGCCTCTCCTTCGTCTCTCTTCTGCTTCAGTGACCACTTCCACTGATTAGTCCTTCTGGCGGTCAGGAGAGCAAGTAAACAGATGCTTGCAGCTCCAGCAGCTCTGTTAGCTGTGTCACTGTTAGCAGCATTTGCCGGGACTCCCAGGGCAGATCGTTAAGACGGCTTGGCTCAAAAAGCTATTAGATGTCTCTGGATTACAGGTACGTGGAGCTGGCCCCTGACCTCAGTAACCACACCACCTGACAGATGGTGTCGAATTTGAGCCTTGCAATAATTTAAGTTCTATACTTGTTACATTTTATTACTCAAAATTATTTCTCTGTAACCATATTTAGCCAGTTTCTACTATTATTAACATATTGTTTTCTTAAGAGTGTGATACAGTAAATTTCATTGTCTGTCTACCACTTCTGTAGACACCCTACTGATCAGTAGACTTCATTCATATGTAAGTAGGATTCCCAGTCTTTTTCAGGATCAAAGTTCTTTTCTCCTCATTTCCCTTTTCTTTGGACAGAACTCATTCATTGTCTTGTTTATAGCACCCTCCGCAAGCCATTGATAGGAAACTTGAAAAGCCTGTTTCTGTGGCATCTCAGAGGCCATCTGCTGGGTGTCACCTGTTCCTTACCCCTTCTTTTAGCCCAAATGCTAATAATTTCCTACCTTAGAGTTTCGTATTAGCTATAATTCAGTTTATTCTGTACAAATTACACATGACTTCCCCGCTAAATTCCATTCTTTCGTTTCCTGAAATATCTTTAAAATATCTTTATTTTCCTTACATTCAGCTATGTTTACTTTAATGGTGGGAACCACATAACTAATGCATAAAGAAATTGACCTCAGAAATAGCTGCTTAATAAAATATATTTCACTTTTCCCCTGGCTGGGTGGCTCAGTTGGTTAGAACATCATCCGGATACTCCAAGGTTGCAGGTTTGATCCCCAGTCAGGGCACATGCAAGAATCAACCAATGAATGCATTAAAAAATTATATGGAACAACAAGAGTCAGTGTGTTTCTCTCTATCTATCTCTCTCTCTCTCTCTATCTCCTCTCTCTCTCTAAAATATATTTCACTTTCTCAAAGTAATGTTCAAATTCTCTTCATACTACTTATTCTCAGTTTCTTTTTGTATCACAGCCCCCTCTGAAGTGGGCAAGAACCCTTCATGTTCCCAGCATTACATTTGGGTCTGGACTCTTGCTCAGTCCTCTCTGACCAGCTCATATTCTCCATGTTCATTCCCTGTTTTTCTGTAATTGTACGTGATGTGCTAAGGTGTAGCCCATATACCTTTGAGGGCTAGGCACTACTTTCTTCATATTGGAGGTGTATTTCCTTTCAATAGGCCCTCCCCATTTGTCATTTTAATTCTCTACCCCATAAATGTCACCGTGCACACGCAGAAATAAAAGGTGACCAGATGCTGTTCTTTATGACATATAAGAACCCACCCATCAGCTAGTGTGACACCTTGACTGGCAGCATGTTAGAGGAAAAATGTGTTCAAAGCTGTCTCCTGACCTAACATAACCTTCCCACGTTTCCTTTTAAAGGTTACCCCCCACACACGTAGGAGTAAAGTAAAGCTCCTGACAGAAACACCAAGTTCAGGTTGGGAGGAGGAGCATGGGGGTTACAGGAGAGAGTCGGCAGTTCTAGCGGGCCTCTCCTCCCCAGTGTCCCCGCCTGTCTCCCAGACCTGAACTGGTCCCTTCTTGCCACGTAGCCGAGATGGCCACTCCTGCTGCTGTGTGGGCCTTCCCGGGCATTTGTTCCTCTCACCGTCTCTTCCAGGCTGTTCTTCTCTTCGTGTTGAATTAAACAAGATTGGCGTTTTTCAAAGTGAGCTGCAGTGGGACATAACACCTTCCATCTTTCACTAACCGCCCCCCCCACTTCAAAAACAGACAAGTTCACATATTCTTCCTTGTGCAAAAGTAGCTAAGTTGGCTTAGCTACTGGATTCCTGGACATATAAGTAGGCCACTGTCCCTTTTCCTGGACCAGCCCTCTTTGAAGAAGCTACTCCAAGTTCTCTCCTGAGTTCTCAGTGTAAGGACGGAAGTCCCTGGTCACCTCCGTGGGCAGTAGTTGAAAAAGAAGTTGCTAGACTCTCCCTGTGGCTTTAGCCCAAGTGCATCTGTACTTTACTAGGGGTGATTTACATAAAACAGAGTCGTGCCCTGGAACACTGAGCCTTCTCTCCTTTCTCCCCCTTTGCCGCTATTGGAACAACGGATGCTTTCCTGCATCACTCTGGAATGTTCTGTGAATGCTTCTCGTTTCACCAGTCAGCTGTTCCCCACGTCTTTTTGGCATGTTACTTGACGACACTTAATCTGCTATTCTTGCCAGCTTCTCAGCAAGGCGCTTACAAAAAGCTGGTAAATCAGTGTCTAAGAAAGTTGGTCACCTCCAATAGTTTATCATTACACTGGTTTTTGTCTATGTGATACTTTATAGTTTATAGAGAACTTAATAAAATGTAGTGTGATCATTTACTCTTGATAGCCATCCTTGAGGTGGGTTGTAGTCTCCTCCATTTAGAGTGTGGAAGGTAGAGAGGCAAAGTGACTGTCACACACCCAACAAATGGCCTGGTTTCTTCCTCACCCTTTATGAACATGATGTAAACTCATCCCTGTTTTCATGTGCTAGACATGCTTCATCCGTATGGGGTGGAGCGCACAGTCTCAGGTTCAGAAACACCTTCCCTCTGCCATGCCACATGCATACTGAGATGTGACTGTCCAGTCACATCATTTGTGCATGAGATGTACACACCATCTGGCCCAGGGTGCTTGTCTGCAATGCTTTGCCCCTTTGCTTCTCTGTTTCTTTTACTGCTCAAGTGGCTCTGTGATGAATTCCTGCAATTAATCGTCCTTTTTCCATGAAAGTTCCAATACTGTTTTTTTGTATTGGGTTTATGGACTATTTGGAACAGAACTGCCCAGTAAGCTTGTTAAAAATGCACATCCCAGGTCCCACCCCACGCTTGGGAGGGGGCCAGAGAATCCTCATCGTTATTACACTCCTCAGATAATGTTATGAACTCTAAGGTTTGAGAATGCTCTAAGATACCGTATCTTGTGCTGAGGCTTTTATTTGACCTTTCTCTTTTCTCGGTTTTACTTCACATTTCTACTTAATTTATTTGAATCCTAAGCAAATCTTACCATTCTTTCTAAGTCCAAGAGCCGTGGCTTCATTCTTGAAGAACAAAGCCTTCTATCCCTTCACTGCTAAGTAAAGACAGGTGCTAGGTATTTTCTGGTGCTTTCTCCAAAATCTTGCATCTGCTGAACTGAGGCTCATGTGCATATAAGAAGAAGCTTGAGGGACCCACCTTGAAGGCAGAGGAAGGTCTGAAGTCATGACATTGAAGAAGCAAAGCTAACTTTCAGTTTAAGAGAGAGGTATAAGAAATCCAGCTGCTTCACTTTGGGGGTGGGCTGCCGGGAAGAACTCTGTCCTGGGCAGGTGCTTCGCCAGGCCAGAGCCAGCAGGCAGATTGTTTAGGAGGTCGTTTCCACGTGAGGAAATACTGTGCAGACATCTCTCTTCCTGGGACTTCTCCAGAGACGTCACCTTGGACAACTTTATGACATTCTGTATCATTCGAACTCAGTATTCTAGAACGTGGAGGGTTAGTACCCATAACGTCTGTGAGGGTTCATAAGTGTTGATTTTGACATTTATCTCAGGGCAGCGCTTTAGCTTCCTGAGTCATGCTTTCGCATCTGTAAAATGCTAATACTAATATCTGTCCTGCTATGTCACAGATTTTCGTGAAGATTACATGAGAAAAATAATTGAAGACACAGCAGCAGTACTTAGCAGCCAAGGTCTCTAGCGTGTCAGTTTTTGCCAAGCAGCTTCTGAAAGCCCTTGTAAAGCAGTTTTGTTTCAGGAGGAATGCGACTTCCTTCACAAATGGAACACTTCTCTTCTTCCTTTCCTCTTTTTCACTCTTGTGAAGGCTGAAACAGTAAGTAAAGTCACATCCTAGCTCTCACACTGCTGTTCCGGTTTTGGTTGCTCTGCAGGCCTTCCTGGGCCCTCCAGCCGGGCTCACAGTGGGCTTGTGCTTTTGCCACCTCCCGAGGTTGCTTTTCTTGTTAGCATATGTCTTGTGCTGCACATGCCCGTCCCGAATGGGTGTCCATGAACATGGCCTTTCATTGAGGCAGGAAGGGTGTCTCGTCCTCAAGATGCGGAGCTGAAGCACTGTGTCTGGGGCACATCGTCCCTCCTCAGGCATTGTGCTCGGACCACTTCTCGCCCACTGCCCTTTCTGCAGTGACATTCCTGCTCAGGTAGCAAAGGCCGCTGGCTCACGTTCAGTATCTCTTGGCCCCATCGAGTGCTGAATGTCTAAAATTCTCTACTCTCTTCTGTGTATTCCCTTGCCTTCTATTTTAAGTATTTCTGTAGGTGGATTCGCATCACCTTCACTTTTAAAACTAGCATCTCTGCTAAAGGTAGAAACCCTTCCTATTTGATTGCTAATCAGGCACTGTCGAACTTCACACAGCTCCTAGTCAAGGTCGCGGCACTTCAGTGTCACTTTCCACGGACACCAAAGGTAGTTCCTCACAGCAGGACAGTGTGTTTGCCATTGCCCACCCTTTGCATGGGTGGTTTTGGCAAAATCAGATTATCCACTTTTATCTTACTGTGTTTCTGTCTACCCCTTTCCCACACTTTCTTGAGTTGTATAGGAAGGGCTTATTTCAAAGTATTGAAAAATATTCAGATCTGTGTGTGTGTCCATGGGCTCCCTTCTGACAGCATGTTGCATCTTGCTCCCATTGTCTTAGTTCTTCTGTAGCCCTTGAAAAGCTCCACTGGACCTCGTTTGTTCAGAATATGTTATACTCTGATTCTACTGTTCTTTGGAAATTAAGTCAGTTTTGTTAAAAAGCAAAAACAGTGCCCATCTTAGCCCATGCAAGCCAGCATCACCACTGCCCCCTACAGAGCGTAGGGCCCTTTGTCATCTAACACAGGGCGTGGCAGAAGTAGGCTTACAGCTGTGAGTGTGCAAAAGATTATTCTTGTGTTGCCATTAATTAACGTTGCCTTGTTTTCCACAGAAACAACTGTGAACCTACTTTTCCCCACCCTGTAGTTGGTTAGCTTCCTCCACAAAATCAGGACGTTGCTTTCATTTTCTTTAAGGTTAATCTTTATCTTCTCTGGGCTGTGCTCCTGGTGGTGACTCTGCCCCCAATACCCCTTCCTGAAGCTTCTTAGGGCCTTTTCTGTTGCTCTCTTACCCCAAGGGCAAAATCTGACACCCACCAGTCCTGTTGTCAGCTCCGCTGTCACACCTAGAGAGCAGTCACACCTAGCAGACTCCCCAGAGCACTACACAGTTACCTTCGTTTGGGGACATCGCACTCGGGGGGCAGGCCAGGGCAGGCCAGGGCAGACCTGCCCAGCCTGCCCCGTTCTAGACCGTCCTGGCGATGTCCGGTCCACTCAGGCTTGAGCACTATTGCCTTCTGTTCCCTTTGCTCCAGAACTTCCAGATCTTAAGTTTTCCAGTGCATTTTACAGCTCAGTTCATCTTTTTAAATATTGTTGCTCCCCCCTTATTTAATTAATGTTCTAAATGCATCGGTAGTGTCTCCTACTTTACTCCTATTTTTAGAGTGAAATTTCTGACAGAGATGTTTCTTGTTGGAACACATCGTCTTCAAGTATAAGATGTTTCTGTACCATCAGGTAGCATCCGTATGTACCACTGCCACTTACAAGTAGTAGGAAGCCTGTTAGAGCCAGATCTGGCTGCTTGCAGTCCTGAGATTAACAAAGGTGCTTGACTTTTGGCATTTGGAAACTGTCGTAGAAAAGGAATGAGAGTGAAGGAAGGAAAAAATCGTCACCTTGGGGCGAAATAGCTTCCCGGATAAGCACGTGGGGTTTGCAGGCGGGGAGCCTCGGTGGTTTCCGCCTCGTGGTGTGTCGTCTGGGACAGAGAATGACGCGGGGAGAGCCCTTTCACAGAACTGTGCTGTCGGGGCGCGTCGGCAGCGGTCAGTCGCCACAGTGCGCTCTGGCGCTCGGGCCAGTTTTCTTCCTTGGCTTGAAGGTGAAATGAATTAAGATGCTTATTTAGACCATTCATTTCAAGCCAAAAAAAATAACTTTTTGGTACTACGTAGTGATGAAACATGTTGCTTGCCAAATTTTTCTGAATTGGTGTTCCACCTCTCAGCATTGTCCCGTAGGACTTTCCACAACAGTGGAAATGTTCTCCTGTGTGCTGTTCAGTGCAGTACCTCCTTGCTGTATGTGAACGCATGCTGACCCCCAAAATGAGGACTGCATTGTAATTTGACTTATTTTATTTTAAATAGTGCCATGTGATTGGAGGTCACCCTGTTGGGCAGAGCAGCTATAGACATTTGGTGTTCCATGTAATATTTACCATTCTCTTTATTTGAGTCAGCTAGGTTTTCATATATTTTATCTCCTATATACATGACTGTATGATTTTTTAAGAAATCAAAAGGTCGCCCTGGCTGGTGTGGCTCAACGGATTGAGTGTCAGCCTGCGAACCCAAAGGTCACCGGTTTAGTTCCTGATCAGGGCACATGCCTGGATTGGGGGCCAGGTCCCTGGTTGGGGGCGCGCAAGATGTTACTCTCTCACATCTCTTGTGGATCAGTGTTTCTCTCCCTCTCTTTCTCCCTCCCTTCCCTTCTCTCTAAAAATGAATAAAATCTTTAAAAAAAAGAAAAACCAAAAGGTCAAAGCAGCTTTATGTGGTGTGCTTGGTATGCTGGTTCTTTAAACTGGGGGGTGTTTTTAGTGCCTAGATTACATTGTTACAGAAACCCTCATTTCAGGTGGGGGGCAGTGTGGACGGCAGTGTGTCTTCTGCCGTGGTAGGCTAAACAGCTGGTGAGGCTGCAGGCCACACGGCACCACCTTTCAGAGGCCCGCGGCTTGGCCTCTGCAGTGGGTTCGCTGTGATGACACGTCCCAGGTTTACCCTCGTCGAAAAGTGTTCCACAGGCCTTTTCTCTCTTACCTGGTTAAGAGGTGCCGTGGAAGAATGCTCAGCAGGACTGCCCTAATGAGCTCAGAGACCCTCATTTCACACTGTGAAGTGGGGTGGTGGGCCTGCTTCCTGAGCCTTGCCAACGCATGTCAGCAAAGTCACGGACAGTTGGTTTGAACAGGTGTGCCCCACAGGACCCTGAGTGATACGCACTTGAAAACTTGCAGTATGTGGCAGGAGGAGCTCTCTTACATCACCCGTCCCCCTGCCAAACTGCTTCTTTATATACTGTTGCCTTTCCAATGTAACTTTAAGCATGAATACGGAGTATCAAACAGTTCAATTAAAAACACTTAAATGGACAAGAGTAGGCGTATATCCACCTTCCTGACAGCTGGTCTGTGCTGTGAGTGCAGCAGGTCTTCGGGACTCTCCCTGCTCCTGTGTGATACATATAAGGCACATTTCAGTTTCTCCAGGAAGAGGGTACAGTAACCCTTTTTACTTACCCATGTGAAGAAACCCGAGGTAGTCAGGAGAGTTTCATTACAAGCTGTGATGCATCATGGGTAAAATAAAGTATGTTACTAAGTTGTCTGCATTTTCCAGAGAGAGGACCCCTTCCAAGTCCGAAGTGAAACCCTGGTGCCGTTCGGAACTGTGTAAGGTGTGACTTGGTGCACATGCGTGTGTGCATGCTGAGAGTGAGCTTCGCATTGTTGGGGGATAACTAATGATTAAGCTTGATGCATTAAAGAATTTTGTTTTCTTCAGATTGCTACCATAAACGTCTGTTTTTAACAGGATGAGTTTTGGCATCTTCCCCCTTTTACTTGATTTTTCCTTGGCAAGAAATTACCAGAATAACCAAAGACCTGAGGATTGTGCCTTTCCTGCCTTCAGCGTTGGTGCTGCCTCGCTGCTTCAGGTTAAGCAATCTTTTCTTGAGGCCTTCGCCTCAGAGAAGTGTGTTCAAAGCCTCGCGTGTAAAAGCTAATCAAACTAACCAACTTTTTAAATAATATCTATAAGTTTTCAAACTTTAGTTTTCAAATGTTACATTTGTGTAGCATTTTGCCACCTGTAGCAGAGGTGGGACAAGTATCTGTAACAAGTAACAAGTAACAAGTGTCTGTTGCACAGACAGATGGGCTTTAAAAGCTCGGGAAAAGCCATGACCGGAGGGTGCGTGCGCCTTTGCATGAGAACCAGTGAGTGCCAGATGGACCCAGGGTTATGCGCTCTGAATTTTTTAAAGAAAAGGCAGAAATCCAGATTTTTTCTTAAACGTGGACTCTCCCAATTTTAAAATTGGGGTCAAATATTTTTAAAGCACCGGATATGCCCAAAGAGAACACTGGTGGACCAGGACCGTGGGCTGCTCTGTTCATAGCACTGCTCCAGAGGATGGCGTGCATGGCCTGTGTTTCCGTTTTCCGTCTTCCTGAAGTTTCTGCGATTGTCAGCCTGCCCTAATAGAACAGAAAGAACCATGGCGTTTCACACGTGTGTGGCCATGTTCATGTCCTTTTTGACATGTCAATTACACGTGTGGCCATGATCCACCCTCGGCCCTCTGCTGTGCTGCATGGGCGTACTGTGGTACTGTATTGGAGGTTTGGGGGCACAGGCTGTGGTTGAGTGTGCCCGGTCTCCCCATGCGGCCCCAGAAACCTGTCACTGTGGTCCTAGACTGGATTAAGTAATGATGGAGGTTGGGACCAAATGTGATCTCATCCTGGTGGGATCCCCATGCTTGAGTTCCATTGAAGCAAACAGTTGCATGGAAACTTTTCGGTTAATAACATGCTCTTTGGAAGCAAGATGATCAAACAGGACTCGGGAAGAATATTGGGAAAGGCAAGTTGTATATTCTTCCGTCTCTCCGCTGACTCGTTCTATTCACTCAGCACACACCTGTCAGTGTCCTCTATGCTCTGGGTGTCGTGCCAAGCCCTGGGATAGACGACAGAGGAAATTTGTGGGTGCCGTGCTCACGGGGCTCCAGCATGGCACAGGAACCAGACAGACAGACAGCAGTGCCACACAGTGGGGTAACTGGTAAGGCAGAGGACGCACAGGGTGCTGGGACCACACGTCACACCTCAGCTGCCCCCGTGGAGGGCCTTCACTGTCCTGCCGCAGTTCCTACGGAGTGGTTCCAGTTCCCCTCACGGGGGGTCTTCAGGACTCCGTGGGTTAATCCATACAAAGCACTCAGAACAGCCTCTGGCACTTACTAAGTGCTTAGTCAGTGGGAGCTACATGTTAGCTGTGATGTAACCTGATCTTTCCAAAAGGATTTTAGTGGCAAATTAGGGTGTTTTGAATTATTTTCTATATCCCAAGGTTTAAAACAGATATAATGACTTTTCACATAGAAATGAATGTTTTTTGTACTCATTAAAATCGTTTTACAGTTAGCAGGTGAAAATGTACACATAATTACCTTTATCATACTTAAGGAATAATTAGCCCTGCTAATGGGATATATTATTATCTTAATCATCATTACCCTGATCTAAAGCATTTATTAAAATTTTGATGTTGCCTTGTAACTAAGCTAACCCCTCTTGAAAGCAGTTTTATGGACCTTCCTCAGGGCACTATTTACTGAGATAATAGTAACGTTGATACAAATCGAGGGTCAGCATTAAACCTGTTACTCTTCCTCAAGTTAGCCTCTTAATGCCTCTTATTTATGTGTTTTGTTATGGACGTTCTAGTGTCTGTTTTGAAGTTATAATTAGCGCAGCTCTTCCAAGAGACTTGGAGACTTCACCTCAAAACAAGGCATCTAGAAACGAGAGGACGGTTGTGTTTGCCACAGAGTGGGCGCTCAGTATCTGAATGGTTTTCCGAGATAAGTTCAAACTGACAGAGAAGTCACCAGAACAGTACAAAAAACTCTCCCATTCCCTCACTCAGGTCCCCCGCTGTCGGCATGTCACTGCATTTGTCCCGTGACCTGCTCTTCTGCACTGGCACACCGAGGACCGTCCGTCTTGTTCTGAACCATGAGAGTGAGCAGTGCCTGGTGTCCTGCCACCCCGAATACTCACGTACATGTTTCCGACACCCTCCTCCCGGCAGGAGGCCAACACTGATACACAGCAGGCCCCATTCAGATTTTATTAACTATCCAGACCAAGTCCTCTTTTCTTTCCAGAACAGCAGATATATACTAAGTATCTTCTGTTCTCCAGATACTGTGTGAGCACGAGGGGAAGGAGCAACTGGCTGCGGGGGTCCCCCTGCCACAGACGTGTCACATTTGGGGGCCAGCTCTCTGCAGACCCGCCCTTCGGGACGAGCTGCTCCGCCTTGCTCTGTCTTTCACGCCCTTGACAGTTTCAAAGACAAAGGCCTCACTTTCTGTGGAGTGATCCTCAATCAGGTCCACCCAGTGTCGCCTTGTAACTAGGCGGGGCCATGCACTCTTGACAGGAGCACCACGGAAATGGTGCCACACGCTGCTCTGGGCAGCACGTGACCACCCACCTACCCCGGCAGTGTTGGCCCTGACCACCTGCTCCTGGTTGTGGCCGCCAGCTTTCTGCACCCTGAGTCACCATTTCTCTCTGTGTTGATCTGTATTTGTGGGAATGACTCTTTCCTGTATCAGCCACCTCTGATGGTCACCACGTGGCGATTCTCTATTTCCGTCATTTCTTTTACATGTATCAGTTGGTATCCTGCTACAAAGAATAGCTTTCCCTCTCCCCGTTTGTTTGTTTTATTTACATCGACTCAGACTTGTTAATTTTTGTATAATCCAGTGGGTTGTGATTCACTTCAACGCTAAAACTGTTTGTGATCTGGCCAGTGGGAAGCCTTTCTCCTTCAGACTGGTGCCCATCATTTGTCGAGCGCTGGCTGACTTTCTGACAAAAAGACTCCCAGACTCTCCCCGTTCTTCCCCGGCCCCAGCCCCGGGGTCAGCCACTTTGCCAAGGAGCCTGGCTCCCCAAAGCTGAGGACGGTGTCTGGGGACCAGTGTCTGGGCGGTTGAGGTGCTCCTTGCTACTGAAATACTATCACTGCTTGTTCTCTCGATAGAGAAAGCTAGGATACACATGCACGTGTATATGTACACACACACACACACACACACACGTTATACATACATGTGCACTCATACACTTTACACCTAAAAGTATTCATGGATCTGTGTGTGTATAAATAACCATGAGTTTATACCCATCCTCCAGTCACCGTCCGGCACCTCGGCACCCTCCCTCCCATTCTGCACACATCTCCCAACAGTGAGAAGTCCGTTTCTTAACAATAAATTGGTCTATTTGTTCCACAAAGCTGACTGCCCAGCCACACTAGCCATCCCTTCTGCCCACCACGTCTGTGTTGCTCACCTCCTCATCCTCGATTGCTGGGGCTCTGGTTCTTACCTGAGGGTAGCCCCCAGGCCTTCCCTCACATCGCCACGTCTTTGGCCTGCAGGCCCACAGGCCCGCTGCTCCCCAGCTTTCCTCATTACCTTGAGCTTCCAGCTGCCATGCTGACTCCTCCATGAGGGGAAGGGAAGGAGGCACTTCGGAGAGTCTTAGCGCCTACCCAAAGATACATTTGACATGATCACTTCTCTGGAAAATCAGAGGCTTGCCTTGTTCTTTTTTTCTCATTTTTTTTAATCTTTGACTTATGAATCTTTTCATTTTTTAATTATTTTTTATTCTATTACGGTTGTCCCAGTTTTCCCCCCTTTGCCCTCCTCTAGCTAGACCACCCCCCGCTCCCACAGCCCATCCCCACACCATTGTCTGTGTCCATGGGTCATTCATACATGTTCTCTGTCTAGTCCCTTCCCCTTCCTTCTACCATTTTCCCCTTCCCCCCAGTCACTTTCAGTCTGTTCCACATTTCCATGCTGTGGTTCTGTGTTGCTTGTTAGTTTATTGTGTTCATTAGATTCCTCTTATAAGTAAGATCATAGGGTATTTGTCCTTCAACAACTAGCTTATTTCTCTTAGCATAATAGTCTCCAGTTCCATCCATGCTGCTACAAAGAGTAGGAACTCCTTGCTTTTCTGCTGTGTAGAATCACATTGTGTAAATGTACCAGTTTTTTAATCCATTCATCTATTGGTGGGCACTTAGGCTGTTTTGACACTTGTCTATTGTAAATTGTGCTGCTATGAACACTGGGGTGCGTAAGTTCTTTTGAATTAGTGTTTCGGGGATCTTAGGGTATAATCCCAGCAGTAGAATTGCTGGGTCAAAAGGCAGTTTCATTTTTAGTTTTCTGAGGAAATTGCATACTGTTTTCCACAGTGACTGTACCAGTCTACAATCCCACCAACAGTGCACTAGGGTTCCCTTTTCTCCACATCCTCTCCAACACTTGTTGTTTGTTGATTTGTTAATGATGGCCATTCTGACAGGTGGGAAGTGGTATCTCACTGTGGTTTTAATGTGCATCTCTCTGATGGCTAGTGATGTTGAGCATTTTTTCATAAGTCTATACTGTATGTCCTCCTTGGAGAAGTGTCTGTTCAGGTCCTTTGCCCATTTTTTAATTGGATTGTTTGTCTTCCTGGAGTGGAGTCATATGAGTTCTTTATATATTTTGGAGATCAAACCCTTGTCCAATGTATCACTGGCAAATATATTTTCCCATAAGGTTGGTTCCCTTTTCATTTTGCTGATGTTTTCTTTAGCCACACAGAAGCTTTTTAATTTGATGTAGTCCCACTTGTTTATTTTTTCCTTTATTTCCCTTGCCCTAGGAGATATATCAGCAAAAATATTGCTGCATGGGATATCTGAGATTTTACTGCCTATGTTTTCCTCTAGGACTTTCATGGTGTCACGACTTATATTTAAGTCTTTTATCCATTTTGAGTTCATTCTGGTGTATGGAGTAAGAGGATGGTCTAGTTTCATTTTTTGTATGTATCAGTCCAGATCTCCCAAGACTATTTATTGAAGAGGATATTTTTATTCCGTTTTGTGCTTCTGTCCCCATTGTCAAATATTAATTGACCAGAGAGACCTGGGTGTATTTCTGGGCTCTCTATTCTGTTCCACTGATCTGTATGTCTGTTCTTATGCCAGTACCAGACTATTTTGATTACAGTGGCCTTGTAGTGTAGTTCAATATCATTTATTTTGTATTTTAGGTTCTGCACAGCAGAGATAGAAAACAGACACAAACTTTGAGATAGATTTTTAGGGGTCTTGACAGTAAGTTAAACCCACGACATAAAACAGCATTAAAAAAACAAACAAACAGTGACGATTTTTGGCAAAGCAGGGCTCAAGGAGAAAGGTTCACGCTAACTCTAGGGAAGTCGTTAGCGCTTGTTCCAAGTTCTTATGTTGGATTCTGTCTCAGGTCAGTCAGTTAAGAACTAAAATTCCTTTCATGGACATAGTAATATGCCTCTGGACGGCAATGACCTGTGTATAATTTTTATACTTAGTCCTTTTCAGTGAATGAGTTCCACTCGGTCCTTCTGGCGTCCCAAATTCTATTCAGTGATCCCTCTTCAGAAGTGGGCCACATTTTTTGAAGAACTAATGTCTTTCCCTGATACCAGAAAATGATCACACTTAACCTTATTGGTTCTCCAGGCTCTTGTATACGGGTTACTTCCAAGGTTTCTGAATTTCACAAAAGATGTGTTCTCTGCATAACAGCAGGGCAGGTGTGTGGGTGCGTGTGTGCCCGTGTGTGTAAGACCTGAAGACCAAGAAGAACAATTAGAACTACTCAGTTTCAGGGCACAGCCTCAGCTGAGGCTTCTGTAAGCTCAGGCTTTCTTTTCTCATCTGTAAAACGTGGACTCAACGAAGCAAATAAAGCCCTTGGTGCGTAGTAAGAGTTCAGTAACCATTAGGTCTCATTATTTCTACTGCTGTTGTCGCCATAATTATTAAAAAGACTTTTTTTTTAATAATTAAAAACAGGCAAAGGACTTGCATGGACATTTCTCAGAAAAAGATATACGAATGACCAGTAAGAACACGGAAATATGCTCAACAGCACCAGCCACTAGGGAGATGTGCATCCAAACCACAGCCACGCTTTATGCTCGTTAGGTGGCTGCAGCCCAGCAGAAAGGAAGTAGGTTGTAGTGAAGGTGTGAAGAGGTCAGAGTCCTAGTGCACTGTTGGCAGGAATGGAAAATGGTGCAGCCGCTGTGGGAAATGGTGCAGCAGTTGCTCAAAAAGTTAAATGTAGAATCACCGTACGATCTAGGAATTGCACTTCTTGGTGTGCACCAGAAGAATTGAAAACAGGTATGAACCAGATACCTGTGCACCCACGTTCATCGCA
The DNA here is from genome assembly GCA_007922815.1 of Macrotus californicus. Lineage (NCBI taxonomy): Eukaryota > Metazoa > Chordata > Mammalia > Chiroptera > Phyllostomidae > Macrotus > Macrotus californicus. The sequence continues at coordinate 85,922 of VMDR010001864.1, read as the reverse complement.
GCACTGTTCACACCAGCCAAAGGGGGAAGCAGCCCAAACACCCATGAGATGATAGACACACAAAACGTGGTATTTGCATGCAATGGGCTGTTACGTTCAGCCTTAAAAAGAAAGGAAATTCTGGCACAGCCTACAGCATGGATGAACCTTGAAAGCATTATGCTAAATGAAGTAAAGCAGACACAGAAGCACACATACTGCATGATTGCACTTAAATGAGATAGACCTAGAATGAGCAAGTTCCTCAAGACTGAGAGTAGAAGGTGGTTATCCGGGGCTAGAGGGCAGGAGAGGTGGATGTGTCGTCTAATGGGTGTGTCTTGTTTAGGGTGGTGAGAAAGCTCTCAGAATGGGTGGGGGTGTCACGGTTACACATCGTGGTAATGTACTTAATGCCACCTATTTATACACTTAAAAATGGTTAGGTGATAAATTTTATATTGTGTATATTTTATCATAAACAAAAGGGTTACTGAGATGTTAAGATCACATGACATGAGAAGCTTGCCTATCCGTGTTCTCATAGGAGCACTTCCTGTGGTCAGTGTCCACTGGTGATGGACACGCTGCCCTCCCCGCACCCAGCACCCACCCTCCACACCAGCAGCACACATGCACAGTCTGCCAGAACGGGAGCCTGGAGAAGGTGTGTATAGGAGTGAATAGGAAGGGAAAGTTGGGTGGTCAGATGGATCTAGAGCAGGGGTTGGCCTGTGAGTCCAATCTAGCCTGCACTGTTTAATGGTTTTTACATCTTTAAAGGGTGTGAAAACAACAGAGAAGAATATGTGACAAGGACTGCATAAGACACATAGTGTAAAATGTGTGCTCTTTTGTCCTTTTCAGGAAAAGTTTGCTGACACCTGGTCCTGAGCGTTGCCATGCACTGAACTGTGTCCCCTTAAGTTCATGTGTGGAATCCCTGGGCCCCAAAGTGATAGTATTTGGAGATGGCGCCTCTGGGAGGTGATTAGGTTTATACTTTTCTTTTTTTGATTGACTGATTTTAGAGAGGGCAAGGGAGGGCATGTGCCTGACTAGGTATCGAACCTGCAACCTTTCAGTTTCCCAGAAGATGCTCCAACACACTGAGCCACACTGGCCAGAGTGGAGTTGGTTAGGCTTAGATGAGGTCCTGGGTGTCAGTGCCCTCCTAGGAGAGACCTTAGAGAGCTTCCTCTCTTCCTCCCCTTCATGTGAGAACATAGTGATAAGGCAGCCTGCTGCAAATCAGGAAGAGGGTCCTCACCAGGAGCCAAACGCACTGGCACCCTGATCTTGGACTTCAGCCTCTGAACCTAAGAGAATACATCTCTGTTGTTTAAGCTGCCCAGTCTGTTTTGTTATGGCAGCCAGAGCAGACCAAGGTAAACGTACCCTTCATAGTTTTGCCAAGAACAGACCCTAGTACTTGCTTCTTTGAGTTTACCAAAATGTCTTTGCTTCACAAATGAGAGGGTTATTAACACATTGCGTACCACTTACGAGTTTTCGCGTTTCATGCGCCATCTGTTAAGGACCGCTCACGAGCTTTCTCGTTTTTCATGCGCCATCTGTTATGGACCTTAGATGTCAACACACTGTCTTGTCCACATCAAATGAAGCGATCTCATTGGTGGAAACCGTGCAGGTCAATCTACGAAAAACTATATAATTGCACGAACCCATAAAGCATGGCAGTTACATTGTATTTGGGTCATTTGAATAGTCTTCGTCTTCAAGTTCCTGGCGCTTTTAGAAATGCCCCCTCTCAGAAAAAGGAGGGAAACCAACGAAACTGATACACTTCTGGAAGTATTTAACGATAATTTATCAGATATTCCTAGTGAGATCGAAGATGCGGATAACTGTTTTGACGATTTTGGAGACGATCTGTAGTGATGATGATTTAAATAACGTGCAGTTTGCCCAGAAACGTGCGGTCCCTGGCGTGTGACTTAGAGATTCCTATGCAGTACGCAATGTGTTAAGAAGAGGAAAGAAGCCCTGGCCGGGTAGCTCAGTTGGTTGTAGCGTTGTCCTGTACACCAGAAGTTTGCAAGTTCAGTTCCTGGTCAGGGCACATGCCTAAGTTACACGTTCAGTCCCCAGCCGGGGTGAGTACAGGAGGCATCCAATCAGTGTTTCTGTCTCTCTCTCCCCCCGCTCCCCCCTTCTTCTCTTGCTAAAATCAATAAGCATATCCTCAGGTGAAGATTTTTTTTAAAAAAGAAGAAGAGGAAAGAACACTCACATAAAGCACTGTCAGGGAATTTTTTTCCTGCAATAACCAGAGTGATAAGCAGCAGGTTCCAAAACATAAGAAGAATAGGGTTTCTACAATAGTGGTTTTCTTAGGTGGCACCATCTGTTTTTCTTTGAATGTAATAAAAATGACAGCTCTTCATGTACTGATGCTCCCTAAGCCTTTTAAAGTCAAACACATGACGCCATTTGTGTGTAAAGTTTTTCTCTTCCACTCCTTTGTTTCCCTGGCCTGAATGCTCACGTAAACTCCCTGGGCCAAATCACACAAACCACCCACACCCAGGGCCCCCTCCCTTGCTGGAGGGCGGGGGGCGGATACCTGCTGACTGTGGGCTGGAGGGGCTGGCGTGCAGCTTACTGTACCGGCCACGGAGGCCTTCTGCTGAGCAGGGCTGTCCTGCGCCCGCTGCCCCGTTTGCCCCACGGTCGCGGGTATGCATCTTCCGAACATGGCTTCTTCCAGGCATTTTTGGCAACTTAGCCTAAACATGCCCTTTTGTCTCCCTCCTTTCCTTTGTAACCCTGCTAAATCCTTTCCCCCTTTTCTTTTAAAGGCACTAGTATGCATTTAACGACTTATTGGAGGCAGAACTCATAGACTATAAAGTGCACAGTTGAATGGCTTTCAGTAAATTTTCCCCGTTTACAGCCACCCCATAACCTAGTGTTAGACTATTTCCGTCGCCGCACTGTGATCCCTCCAGCCCTTCAAAGGTTCACTCCTGTTCCTGCCACAGGCAACTTGCATCTGTTAAGTCTCTAGATTCGTCTTTTCTAGGCAGTTTATATACATGAAATCATACAAAGGTAGTCTTTTACATTTGGCTTTTTTCACTCAGTGTAACGTTTTTGAGGTCCGTCTGTGTTACAGCACGTGCCGGTATTTCCTTTGCGTTGCTGGCTCGTATTCTGTCCTGCTCCATTGTAGGGTGTGTAGCGCATCTTATTTACCTATTCTCCAGTTGCTGGACGTCTGGGTCGTTTTATCTTTTGGCTGTTATAGGTAATGCTGCCGTGAACATTTTAGTGCAGATCTTTGTGTGGACACATTAAACCTCTTATTCTTGATGATAAAATTATGTTTCTAGTTCTTCATTCAAAAAGCAGCTGAGTTGAAGTTTTTATAATTCTAGTCCTCTGCCCCTCAAAAAACCTCTCCAGAACTAAACTGGCTTTGTTTCTGCTTCAGTGAGGCTACCTGTTGGTTCTTTTCTCTGCGCCAGTGACCCTTGAGAGACAGGAGGCTCCCCACTCGTCAGAGAGGTCCCCAACGCTTGCTTTCAGAGAGAGGAAAGGAAAGAGGAAGGAGGAGAGGAGAGGAATTACTCAAGTGAAGGGGGGTCGATTCAGGACCTTCCTCGTGTCCACACCTGTGTTGGGGGCTGAGGAGGCCAGTTGGGATGAGGCCCGGACCCCGGAGACCTCACTGTTGAGATGGAGGGGTGCAGGGGTCTTCCCGTCCTACACACACAGCAGTCAGCAATGAAAGGAGAGCCCTTCAGTCATTCTCTCCTCTCCTGCCGACTTTGATAAAGGGAGATTACTTATAAGGACTATGAAAGTGACTACCCAGTTTTCTTTCCAACTAAAAAATTCCGCTCATGTAAGGAAATTAGTATGAGCCAGAGTTTGATGCCTGTTCCATATGCAGGTTATGTGCACACCCTCTTCCGAAGAACAGCAGCTGGAAGCCTCACCCCCACCATCCAGCACTTTGCCTCCTGAGCAGTCTTGGCTGAGTGTGTTCAGCACCCGGGGGCACACAGCCTCGGGAGGCGGCCTGTTTTGTTAGTCAGCCGGTTTGTCCCATAGTCTTTCTTATTTTGAGCCAGGCATTTTACTCCCTGTTAATTTTTCCATTAGTCTCACGTCCTTTTGCCTCTTGTACATGATTTTCTTTTTCGTATTTTGCAGTTAACCCTCTGCTAGTTCAGGAGTTCCGGTAACTGACTCTGACCTCGTTCTGAGTAGATTAGGTGGGGGCTAATCTGTTTAGGACAGAGTAATTGGGATGAGATGCTCAGTGTAGCCAAATATTGGTTGCTTGCTTGCTTGCCTGGTTGATTTGAACAGCCCCCTACATCCTGTTGGCTCATAGGAAGCTTATGGTTCACCAGAAACTCTGTATTTCGTACATTCTCAAGTTGAACTGCAGTCACTTTGTTGTTGCTGAATCATACTGTTTTACATTTAGTCTTGTTAGATCTGATCTTACTGGGTTTCTTCATTTTTTTATTGTGGTAAAATATACATAACATAAAATTTGCATTTTAGCCATTTTTAAACACATGGCTCAGTTGCGTGAAGTGCCGTCTGCTGTTCTTCAGCCCTCACCACCAGGCACCCCAGAACTTCTCTCATCTTCCCACACTGAAACTCCATGTTCTCGGGACGGGCGCTCCCTGTTTCCACCCACCCCACCCTTGGCCACCTTCTGCCCCTGCCTTCTCTCTGAGTCTGAGTGCCACAGGAGTGCAGTGATGAGTATTTGTCCTTTTGTGAGTGGCTTAGTTCACTTTATACGTTCAAAGTCCATCCATGCCATAGCATTAGAATTACCTTTTTAGGGATGAGTTATATTCCATTGTATTATGTACCACATTTCGTTTATTACTTCAGCTGCCGGTGGACATGTGTGTTGTTTCCACCTTCTGGCTGTCGTGAATAATGCTGCTGTTAATGTCAGTACAAATACGTGTTTGGGTCTCATTGATTTACTGTTGTAACTCATTACATTCTGCCCCTGTTTTGTGTTAATGGGTGATTATCTGCAACCCAGATAAGCCTTATGTCTGACTGTACCCCAGTCCTTCTTACTGTGTCCCACTTCCCACTGATCTGAAGATGCCATTCATACAAAATGGTCATTTCCCGCATCCTCAGTCTTGTTAAAATGATGACATGGTCTTTGCAGCTGGCCCGTGGGGGCAGACTGCTTCACGCTTATCCTGGGTCTGAGTTTGTTGAAATTATTTTAGTTTCAGACTAACAGGGGTGGAGGTGGGGGTCAATCAAATAACCGCTAGGCTGGATCGGAGTGGGAGGGTTGGGGGATTTTGTTTGTTGCCCGTCTCCTTGAAGGTCCCTAAGACTATGCAGAAGCTGCGACCAGGTACCACAAAGCCGGGAATAGGATTGAGCTCATTCACTTCACAAATGTTCACGAGCTCCTACTTGTGAAAAGCATGAAGTGCTTTTGGGAATCCAAAGATGAATAAAACACACCTAGCTTTCAAGACATTTATAGTGCAAAATATTATAATCCGAAGATCCTTAAGCAAGGCCTCAGCCCATAGCTATAGAAACATACCTACTTAAGATGAGGAGGGTTGCAGTATACATCAAAAAAGCAAAGTGTGCTTTGAAATTATCCTTTAGTACAGATGGTTGCTAAGCAAGAGTGGGGACAGACTGCAAACGGATACAGGGAAGCTTTAGAGGTGTTAGCTTTCCCTTTACTTTGGCTGACATGAGAGCATCAGGAAAACAAAAAGTGCCCTTGCTCTTGACACTGTCAAATTCTCATTATTTTTAGAGAATAGTAACTCTACATTTATGAAATTCTTTGTCAGAACTATTTAGTTAATAGGTATGTAAATGACTTCTTATTTCATTGTGTAGGTGGGTCGCTCCATGTTCACTTTCTAAGGAAGACTGTAAGTGCTAAAAACTATTAACATTGCAAAAGCAAAGAAGCAAGAGTTAAGGTTAGAGTGCTGTACCTTTGTCGTATCAGATGTTCGGAGTAAAGACACAAGATCCATCTTATAATTAAACTCACTTCATTTATTTACTCAGTGGAATTTCTTAGTCGCATCCAGCTCTAACTGCCCTTTTTGGATGTAAGAAAACTTCAGTGAATTGTGGTGTCGGGTTGTTTCTAATTACTGGTTTTCAAGCACCGAGGATCACGGTAAACCTAGCTGGGGTGGGTTAGAAGGGGGTGTTGAAGGTTAAAACCACAGTAACAGATTTTCATGCAAGATTTGCAGTCTGAGGCATCTGGTAAGAACATCTTAAAACACACACACACACACCCCTAAGGGGCTCTTTTAAAAGTTTATTGTTTTTTCTGCATGAAAACAATTTCATAGGAGGTCAGGAATTCCAAAGCTCTTCTGGCTTTAGCTGCTTCTTGTGATCAGCATGGGAGCCTCTATAGTTCTTGAGTTAAACCAGGCTTACTGTGGGGGAAGAAGTCACCAGTGGGGAGAATAAATGGGCCTCGCCGCCCGGATGGGCTCCCGCTCTTCCCCCACTCGATGTCAAACTTCCCAGTGAATCAGCTTCGTCCTCAGTTGTGTTTTGATCATCACATTCCCCTTTCTTGCAATTTCCTCAGGTTTCTAGTTTCCTTGCGAATCAAATCAGAGTTCTTGTTAACGGATCCCAAGCTCTCCAGCAGTGTGCCCTTCTGTCACTCTGACCTAACCACTCTTGGCCCCCACTAGCCTCCGCTCACATTCCCAGTCTTGGTGTGAGGCTGACCAGTGACACTCATTCGTCATGTCAGTGTCTTTGGTGGCTCACAGCTCACACAATCCCCAGGCCTGCGTCTGCCCCTCGCTGTAAGCTGGGTTCCTTCTCACGTGCGTCTTCCCGCACTCGGCCCTCTCCACAGTTGTCGTCACACTGTGTGTCTTCACGTGGCAGGCCCTTTCTGTGCTGCGCCATGGCCTCCGAAGACAGGGACCGGAGATTGTGTCCACATGCTTGAGTCTCCCAGCTCTGCAAACGGACAGGGGAAGGGAGAGGGCCTCCGGGCTGCACACCGTGAGTGCTCTTGGTTAAAATGTTTGATGTGCTTGCTTTTGTTTCCCTTTTCCTTTAGGTACAGAGTGAAGACAGCGTCCTTCTGTTCGTGGTTGCCTGGACAGTCACAGAAATTACCCGCTACTCCTTTTATACATTCAGCCTCTTAAACCATCTGCCTTACCTCATCAAGTGGGCCAGGTAAAGGAGCACGGGGCGTAAAGACTCACTTTGAAGTGGCCCGTCTCTGCGGTGCTAAGTGCTGCCTCTTAAGTTCCTCAGCCAAGGTTGTATGAGGTCGGGGCTGGGTGGTAGGTGTCTGGTCTGTAGATTTCGTCAGGGTGAGGGACTCTACTTAATTTCGATTATAGAAATACTGTTTTAATTTTTTGCATTTGTTATTTTTATTGAACCAGTTCTTGTCGGTGATAGTCATATCTCAGTAGAGATTTGATGTACATCACCTTATTGTCCGTATCAGATTGTACTGATGAGTTTCTGCCTTTGTGGTGGTTTTCTAACCAAGTCCAGTTCTCCCGTCCTCAACTGTGCCAACAAGCTGTGACTCTTAAATTAATTTCTGATTAATAGCAAACATCAGAAGGCAATCTAGCTTATTATCAGTTCGTTCACTTTGATGATTTTTACAGTGATATTCATTATGAATTGGATACAAGGCTGACAGTTCATCTCCTTATCTGAAGTAATCCATGAGTTAGTTGTAAGCAGTTTTCTTTTTTTTTTTTATTTTATTTATTTACTTTTAGAGAGAGGAAGGGAGGAAGAAAGAGAGGGAACATCGATGTGTGGTTACCTCTCACGAACCCCGCAGTGTGGACCTGGCCTACGACCCAGGCACGTGCCCTGACTAGGAATGGAACCGGCGACCCCCTGGTTCGCAGGCCGGTGCTCAGTCCACTGAGCCCCACCAGCTGGGGTGTGAGAGTCCTCTGAGTTGAAAAAGACCAGGGAGGGACTGAAAAAGCAAAAGAAGCAAAATTACCCTTGGGGCCCAAGTGCCTCATTTCAGAGAAGGAAAATTGGTCCCCAGACAACTCACAAGTGTGATGATTAAATTAGAGACAGGCCAGTTGTTTGCAACATTTCAAGTATATGGGACCGTCTGTTCTCCCTTTGTTTCTTCGTTTGGTTCTGCCTTTTTTTGCAGTAAGCATTTTTATGAAGGAAAAGAGAAGAATGGGGAAACATGGCAGTTTTTAGCCAGCCTGGGCAGGCGTTGTGAACACTGTCACCCCGGTTATAGGGAAATTTCATTGGCCAAGCCTCGGTCTTACTCGTGGAGAACGCTTCTTCTGCCCCTCGTCTCCCGCGGCCCACAGCAAACGCTTCCTTTTCACCCTCCTGCTCAGCGTGGCTGAGGCTGGCAACAGGGAACCTGTCTTCCTTTCACGGTCCCAGATTTCTTAGCACAGTTCCTATCCCCGGGATTTGGAGCCCGGTGCTCGCTGTGAGCCACAAACAGCCGAAGACGTTTTATTTTTATTGTTAAAGCATAGTTGACACACACTACAGGGTCCGGCAGATGTCAGGCCTGCTTGGGTGTGGTCAGGAGGGTAATAATATGGGTGTAATCATTTACGGTTTTAATTTGAACACTTCACCTAAAATGTCATACTGTGCTTGAGTATGATGCTTGTTACAGAATCACATGCTTATGATTTTGTAACAAAAGATTTTGTGAAAAGGGGGGACATTATTTGGGCTGGACCCTGTGTTATATGAGTTTCAGGTGTACCACAGAGGTATCCAACTGTGTATCTACCTTACAGAGTGATCAGTGCAATAAAGTTAGTTATCTGTCATGGCATGGCGCTGTGGCAATGCCATCGAATATACTCCCTGGGCTGTGCGTTGCATCCCTGTGACTTGCGTGTTTTATTTACCTTCGCTTTTTCCACCTAACCCTCCTACTCCCCTGCCCCCTGGCACCCATCAGTTCGAGTTCTGAGTCTGTGAGTCTATTTCTGCTTTGTTTTGGGTTCATTTGTTCTGTTTGTTAGGTTCCACGTGCAAGTGAACTCACATGGTATTTGCCCTCTGTCTGACACATGCTTTGCATAATACCCTCTAGGGCCATCCATCACAAATGGCAAGATTTTATTATTTTCTAATGGCTGAGTAATATTTTATTGTATAGATACATGTAAAATTTTCCTTATTTACCTACCAGTAGACACTGAACGCTGTTTCCGTATCCTGACTGTTGTAAATAATGCTGTGGCCAGAGGCTCTTTAAAGTCTGAGCTGATGGTTTCTTTAGCACTGTACTTCAAAATGACTTCCAGTCCATCCATAGGACGAGCTTCTCTCCGTGTTCTTTTGGAAACAGAATTTCTTTTTTTTTTTTTTTTAAGGTTTTATTTATTTACTTTTAGAAAGAGAGGAAGGTAGGGAGAAAGAAAGGGAGAGAAACATCAAAATGCAAGGGATATATTGACCAGTCGCATCTCACAAGCCCCCAGCTGGAGACCTGGCCTGAAACCCAGACATGTACCCTGACTGGGAATCAAACCAGTGGTCTTTTGGTTTGCAGGCCAGCACTCAATCCATTGAGCCACACCAGCCAAGGCAAGAATTTCTTTTTTTTTAAGATTTATTTATTTATTTTTAGAGAGAGGAGAAGGGAGGGAGAAAGAGAAGGAGAGAAACATCAATGTGTGGTTGCCTTTCACGTGCCCCCCTCCCCTGGGGACCTGGCCCACAACCCAGGCATGTGCCCTGACTGGGAATCGAACCAACAACCCTTTGGTTTGCAGCCCACACTCAATCCACTGAGCCACACCAGCCAGGGGAAGAATTTCTTTTAAAGTGAAAGAAATTGTGTGGATTCTCCCATGTGATAGTAATTATAGTTTTTTTTTTCATTGAAAAATTATATAATGACCAAAAGCTGTTACGAATTTTTAATGTTTTTTAAATTAGCATACACAAGAGTATTGTAGCTTCACAATAGCATGTACAGACATTTGGATGATTGTAGCAGTGCACACACATTGAGTGTGCCATATTTTTTCCCGACTACAGACCAGACTTGGTGCACATTGTTAGGGATTCCTAGACGCATGCTCCAGTACCTCCTGCCACCTCTCTGCAAACGCCCGGTCCCACTCCCCGCCTAGGGCGGGCTCAGTGCGGACCATGCCGCGGTGCCCCTGCTTGGCCAGTGTTTGGCATCACCCTAGTTTTTTCAGGGATTTGTTTTGAAGAGTTGTTGTCGAGTCAGACCCAATTTTGAGGCTGACCAAACACATTTATTTTATTTTAGAGCATTTAGAAACATACCTGCTAGAAGCCCTTTCCAAAAACTGGCTTGTAAAACCTGAACTTAAACAGTGGGTAAACAGGAAAATGCATAAATAATCGTTTTTTAAAAGACCAGTACTGATCAGAAGGGTGGGGGTGCATCTTGCTACTAAAGTTGGCTTCAAGGCTCAGTAATGAATGTTTTGTTTTGTTTTAGGTACACACTTTTCATTGTGCTGTACCCAATGGGAGTGTCAGGAGAATTGCTCACAATATATGCCGCTTTGCCTTTTGTCAGACAGGCTGGCCTGTACTCCATCAGCTTACCTAACAAGTACAATTTCTCCTTTGACTATTATGCATTCCTAATTCTGATAATGATCTCCTACATTCCACGTAAGTAAACAGTTGTACATGTATTTATGTATGTTTTAAAAGTGGGCTCTACAACAGGAAAATGTAAACCTAGCTTATTAGGAATTTTCTCTGGTAGTAATTGTAGAAAGATGAATCGCTCCGTACGGCTGCCAGATGCAGCCCTTCTCAGGGTGTGTGGGTCTGAAACGGTGAGTACCAGGGTAGGCACCTGGCTGTTGGGGAAAAGCACTGAGTGGAAAACCAAAAAAAGCCATTAAAGCCTTACCTTGACTTTTCTGTTTCTCAAGAACTGCTTATTGTGGCATTGGAAAAACATTGTAAAGAGTTTTTTTGCATTTTTACTGTATCAAAATAGACAACTATTTCATTTTTAAGGACTCAGTAGTTAACTGGAAACAAATAACAAAATAAAATAGATTAATTTATTTTTTTTCTATATCTCTTCTTTTCTTGTTTAGAAACGAGCACTAAAACCATCTGAACAGAACATAGTGTTCTCTTCAGGGTGGCTTCCAGGGTTTTAATAGTCCTGCTAAAGGACGGTGTTGGATAATCAAATGTGCCTATGGGCGCACTTGATAGACCAAAAACGCATGTCTGAGGCTTCTGTGGAACGAGTCCTGTTTGCTGGGGAAGGGTTGTGTAGGCCTGTTCTTGAATCCTGATGTTCATTTAAAATCCTGTGGTTGGTTTCCACGTATCCAAAAGGCTCTTCTTCTACCCAAGAACATGTGTTTCTTCTCCTTTAGCTGTTCCTGTAGCCATTATGGCTCTGAATGTTATTTTACTCTGTAAGATGCTATATTCTCCCCTAAACCTGAGGTGAAATTCAGACAAGAGGGTTGGGCTTTTCTTTAGCCTACAGCATTAACTGCATGAGTCATCCTAACAGTCATAAGCAACATGTTTGTGCCTTCTGTCGAAAACTGTATTTCCTGCATTGTGAAAAACCCTACATCCATCCCTGGCTGGTGTGGCTCAGTGGATTGAGCACTGGCCTGTGGACCGAAAGGTCCCTGGTTTGATTCCCAGTCAGGGCACATGCCTGGGTTGTGGGCCAGGTCCCCAGTAGGGGGCATGTGAGAGGCAACCAATGAATGTTTCCCTCCTCTTTCTCCCTCCTGCCCTCTCTCCCTAAAAAATAAAATCTTTTTAAAAAAGAATACTAAACTAAGTTGAGAAAATAAAGAGATAAAAAATATAATCCTTGGGTAAGTTTAAAAAAAAAAAACACTGCATCCAGATTTCATGTGAATGTTTATCTTGGACACAGCTCTACTTTGTGATCCGTGTCCACTCTGTTAATTATCAGGCCCTCCTCTTTGGTGCTGAAGCCACGGAGACTAAAGGCCACCTCTCAAAGGTCGATTACCAAACAGATAAAGACAGAAGAGTCCAAATATTTAAGGGATAAAAGTGAACTTAACAGTTGTCTTACCTTTCTCACACTGTTCCGTAAGAGTTTCCCCTCAGGGCTCCAGAGCAGCAGTCTTAGCTTTGCCACACTAGAATGACACAGGATCCTAGTCAGTGGGCACCGCACGATTTATTTTAATTCAAATAAGTTTTTGATTAAACAGCAGATAGGTGCCATTTTGAGTAACTGGGAAAGGGTCAAGGAGGGTCTCGGGAGATCAGACCACTACGAAAATGCTGCCACACGGACAGAAACCGGAGGGTTGCTGCAGGGTTTCTGGTCTGTCTGAGAAGGAGGGGCCCCGTTCCCAGACACTCTCCAGGGCGGCCGAGGCTGTGTGCACCTGCCAGTCTGTTCTGTGTTCTGGTGCCAGCCAGCACCCAGGCTTTTCCTCCGCCTGCTGGCCTCATGATACCGAGAAGGGGCCTGGTCAGGCCCAGGCAGCCCTCCCCAGTGACTGGATTCCTGAAAGAAAACAAACCTGGTTCTCTGGGGTTTTCCTTCTTGGCTTTAAAAGAGGTAGAAGAAAAGACACAGACCTCCGGGCCTACTGTCTTGTAGAGAGTCAAGCAGAATTCTCAGAAAGTCTGCTTTCTTTACTTCAGTCCCTTCCCCCTTCCTTTTTCAGCCGTCTTTTGTTAAGAGATTTTGGCTTGGTTAAAGTTTATAGTCTTTCTCCTTTTTAAGGCAGCTTGGCTTTTGTAGACAGTGAAAAAGGGTTGATTTCAAATAAAGATTAAAAGATTTTCTTCAAATCTCTGACTTCCAACCCAGCTCAAGATGGCAGCGCAGACCAGATATCCTGCTGTACACATCATCGTGTCTGCTGGTACTCACTTTGCTTCTGGCCTGGACCAGCTGCGTTGGATGTTTTCAGTGGTTTAGGTGGTAATATTGAGGGCAATTTGTGCAGTTCATTCCCAGCCAGCTGCACATTTGCATCTTTCCAAAACTTTGTATTTATTACAAAAAATGCAGGATTCGGAGAGGTTGCTCTTGACATGTTGTCTTCTTTATCAGACTTGGTTTTCTTTCTACAACTTAAGTTTCTTTTCATCTTATTAAATGGGTAGTCTGTCCAGAAGGTATCCAGCCATGTAATATGAATAATAGAGACATTTATTAGAATAGAAGATATAAGAAACATTGTACATGGGACCATGACGCCTCAGTCCCTTTCAGAGTAGGCATCTTGGGACCTCACACAGTTCTCCCAGTCTCCATCAGCTGCCCCATCTTATTTTCCTGAATCTCATCAACAGTCTAAAATCTCTTCCCTTTCAAAGATGATTTTAGTTTTGGGAAAAGCCAGAAGTTACAGGGCACCAAATCTGGGCTGTAGGGGGGCTGAGTCACCCAAGAGATTTGATATTTTACCAGAAAGTCCACACAAAACATTATGCATGAGCTGGTGCATTGTCGTGATGAAGCTGCCAATCACCAGGTGCCCATAGCTACAGCCTTATGAATCATCCAGATAGTTTCCACAGAAGAATGTTCAAGCTCAATGCAAAATCTGATGCAGATTCATTGCTCTGCTCACTCAGTCATTTTGAATGTGACGACCACACAGCGCACACGCTCACTCAATGGCATTACTGTCCCCACTGACTAGTACAGTGAAGTCGTCACTGTTCACACATGCACATTCCAGACCGCGCTCCTTGGCTGCCAGGTGACATCAACGTCATGCAAACCATTCTCCTTATGTTCAGTGGCTGGACTTTCTCCAGACAGACCTGTGTCTGTGTGTGTCTGTGTGTACATCTATTTGTATATATAGCAGCACCTGACCTATTTGCAGTGATGCCCATGAAGCCCAAATTGTAGCCCACAAGCCCTGGCCCCAGCACTGTTCTTGGGTTGGGATGCCTGGAGTCCTTTGCGAGATGCTCCCCCCTCTGTGTTGCCATGTGCAGTGTCTGCAGGACTTAGCAGATGTCTGAGTCTTACTTACATTTCCCTTCCCATGATGGTGAACATCAGTTATACAGTGGGGGGTTAAAAAAAAGGCTGAGAAACAATGGTGCAGGGTGAGGGCTCCACCCAGCTTGGCACTCCAGGTTGTCAGTAACCATAGCCACACCTGGTGTTTAGAGAAACAGAGTGAAACCTAGCCCAGGCAGGGCATTTCCGGTTGCTCTCATCTTACAGGAAGGTGGGCACAGCAGCACCCACAGGCCCCCACACCCACCCCAACACACCAAGACACACACGCACTGCACAGCAACCATCTCCCTTCGGTGGGTCCTGAACTGGGAGAGCAGAAGATAGAATTCTAAGTAGCCTGTTGTCGGGTTGAGACCTTCTCAGGGTTAGTGTTCATTATAGCCCAGTGTAGGTAAGAACAGTAGCCACGAATCCAGAATTGTTTCAGCCTTTATAGTTGGGTTCAGCTGGAACATGGGGGTCATTCAAATGGAGACAGTGTCCTCCAAGTTCTGGTCAGCAGGAAGTCACTGCTAGAGCTATAAAGAACCTTCAGCCAAAGTCTCCTCATTTCTCCGCTCCCCCCACCCACACAGATTTGTTTGTCTTAGTCACTGAGAAACCTCTGGAAGATGTGAAAGAATGAAAGGGCCACGTTTGCCCTCGGATTCTGACATCTGACTCCTCTGGCCCAGGAGGCCCTCGCCACAGGGACGAAGGTGTGCTCCGCCATCTTGCTCCAGCTGCCACTTCGGCCGAACGAAGGGCTGCTGGGTCCCCGGCCTCCCTCCCACCCTCCGACCCAGCTGTGAGGCTGTAGCCGGCCTGTAGGGGGTGCTGTCATCCAGTGCACTGTGCCACACACACGTTTCCCTTCACTAAAACACGTCTATGGAAATATGACTGGCCCTACTTTTTTAAATGATTACAATTAGCATTCCTTATGGTTTAATTATATCTTTACTTCCAATTTTTACATTATAGAGCTTGTCAAATTTTCTAGCTCTCAAACCAAAATAGTTCTCTCACTGTTGAATTATATGCGCAAGCTGGGTCTTTTCTGTGCATGACTTTCTGCCCGCAAATAGTGAGTGGAGCGGTTGGCAGCCCTGCTCGGCGTCAGAGCCTCCTCTGCACTTTATCAGGTCTGTACACAAACCCACTGATGTCCTGGAATACTTTGGGAGGATTTATTGAAATTTTGCCAACTTGGAAGCCATTAAAAAGGAAGAAACTGTCAGAAAGAGTTGGCCGTGGTAGAAATTACCTCCCCCAAAATATAGGTTGTTGTCTAAAAAACAGAGTTTGGAGCTGTTGAGGAGAGGAAAGGAAGGATCGTGTACCCCGAGATCACCTCACAGAGTTCTGGCACGGTTATCGAGCCCCCAGTTCACAGCACCTTTGTGCTGGCCAGGTAGCTTAAGCCGGCATCTCCCAGCAAGGACACCAAGCATTCGGGATGGGGTGATGCTTAGTTGTGGAGGGTTGTCACACACCGCAGGCTTTAGCGTTCCTGCCCCCGTGTGCTGAGTGCCAGCAACTTGCTCCCCCAGGAGCTGCCTGTTGATTCTAGAGAGAGGGAGTAAGAGGGAGAGAAACATCGATCAGTTGCCTCTTGTACATGCCCTGACTGGGATCGGACCTGCCACCCAGGCACATGCCCTGATCAAGAATTGAAGGGTGTACAGGACAGCGCCCCAACCCACCGAGCCACACTGGCCAGGACTGAGAACTACTACTTTTAAAAATAACCTATAGCCTGGCTGCTGTGGCTCAGTGGGTTGAGTGCCGGAATGCAAACTGAAAGGCCGCCAGTTTGCTCCCCAGTCAGGGCACATTGATGTTCCTCTCTCTTACCATCTTTCTCTAAAAAAAAAAGATGTCTTAAAAATAAAATAAAAGTAATGGATAAATTACCAAGGACAGAATCTTTAGTTTCTGAGATGCCAGCTATCTTTTTTTTTCCAAGGTTTTACTTATTTATTTTTAGAAAGAGGGGAAGGGAAGGAGAGAGGGAGACCCACATCAATTGGTTGTCTCCCACACCCCCCCCCACCGGTGACACGGCCCACAATCCAGTCGTGTGCCCTGACTGGGAATCGAACCGGTGACCTTTCAGTTTGCAGGCCAGTGCTCAATCCACTGAGCCACACCAGCCACTGGCTCTTTTAATAAAGACTTCTACATTCAAACTTGGCTGGGTGGTATTCAGATCAAATGTATCAGTACTCCTTCCCTCTCAAAGAGAACCTTGTTCGGGAACCCCAGGCCTGGTCCTGGTCCGTCAGCGATTTGCAGTGAAACCCCAGACAAGTCACCTATGCTTTCTAGGACTTGAATTCCTCCTCTGAAACAGGGTTAACAACCCCATCACTAGAATTCTTCACCTGCTTGTGAAATCAGGGAATGAGTGCAAAGATGGAAAGACTGTAAAGAAGGTTATTTGGCGGCTCGGTGGTGTCTTGGCTGGTGATGACAGTGACAGTGGCGTCTGCCAGTCGAGCCCACACCAGCCTGCCTTCTCGGCTAATGCAGGAGAACGTAGGTCTCCATGTTCTTCCCTCCCCAGGCCCACCTGTTACCTTCCTTGGTTGCTGGATGATAAAGTATCAGAAAGTTATAGAGGACCGTAAGTCCCTGTGCTTTTAAATAGAACGTACAATTTTAAATGATCTTAACCAGTTCTTTCTTTTCTTTCCAGTTTTTCCCCAGTTATATTTCCACATGATACACCAGAGAAGAAAGGTCCTTTCTCATACTGAAGAACACAAGAAATTTGAATAGTTCCTGTTTCCTGAACCACCCCCAAAACAAACTTTTCAGTGACAAAAATGCTGCAGACTTTTTGAGTTCCCAATACGTTTCATAGAAAATAAGAACTATTTTTAAAATACTAAACAAAACAAAACAAAAACCAAAATCCAGTGTCACATAGACCTGGGATTTTATAAAATTTGAAAAAACAAAAGCTCTTACATAAAACATCCTGGCCGGTCCATTCGGCATGCTTTTTCAATCAGAAGTTCCCCCTGTTTATTACGGCCCTGGAAAGGGACTCGGCATTTTCTGTCCCCACCCCCGTGCCCTCCGTGCATCTGATGAGTAAAGACCTGTAACGACACGGACTGGGAGTCGCGGGCTGAGTGACGGCGTGCCTGCGGACGCCCAGCTCGCAGCGGATTCCGTTTCACTCCGCGGTGCGTGTCGCGTTCCCTTCCAAAGTGCTTGACTGCATGCTGGAAACTACTTGTATTTTCGAAGCAGCAAACTTTGTTCTCTGGAATGCTCTGAGGTTACGGCTAGGACCTTCCCCTCGTATCTCGTGAATGAAATATACAGTTCTGTGTTTGTGAAGCTCTGGGGTAGTGCCCAGAGTCAGAAAACACCTAGGACCCTTCTGTGTGTTTTCAGTTGAGTCATTACTGCCTGCCTCAAAGAAACACGCCTGAATGCAGCAAGTGTGTGTACATTTTGGAGAACCTGCCTTATCTGCGGCTCAGCCTCAGTCATTTTCCGCAAAATGACAGTTCTCAGAAAGGGCACGTTTTACCCCCAGTACGAGACGGGTACCTTTCACAGTACCGCTCTCAGAACCCCTCTGAGGATTGCACTTGCTGATCGCTGTTCTCATTTATGGACCGAAAACCCATCTAGTCACAGGAATAGAGAGTCTGTTATTGAAACACATTGGAAGGTGTTACTTTAAAAATGTAGTCCAGAAGAACATTCAGGAATAGGTTTCTACACCCTTATCATTTTGCTTTTTAATTTTCATGAAACTCTTGTGTTTGGAAATTTTCCCTGACTGTGGCCCTCTGTGATTCCCACCTACTCACCGGTCCCGAGGCAGTGAAATGCCTGGTCGGGCGGTCCCGGCTGAAGCGGTGCTGCCTGTGCGCTTCAGCAGCTACGAAGTGCTTGGGTCAGGCGGGCACCGTCTCATTGACGTCACGTCTTTGTGCCACTCAGTGGCTCGGCTGCACATTTAAGGCTCTTCGAGGACAGGTTGATGAAATAAGGCCCAAGTTTAAATGTGCATTGGATTTTAAACACAGGATATTCTTTGTGGAGCCTTTTCCCCCCTCCCCCTTTTTTTAAATTGGTTGATCTTTACAACTTTAAAAGTCTAATTTCTAGAGTAGTTATTTAAAATATAATCGCTAATATCAGAAGAGTGAAATAATGGGAAACTTAATTTTTTAACTGCTTATTTTCATAGAGGCTTGAAAAATGAGTATAAAAATGAGAAGAAAATGTGTAACTGAAGTATAGTTAGTGCAGGCAAGTGTGTAATCAATTACTTTTGAAATTGAACATTAAACTTCAGCTTCTTAAAGTCAGCACTCGGGTGTGTTGAGATTAGAATCTGTTCTCATACTTGATAAAATATGCGGGAAAGATTATACTTCATGGGTTTTTTTATTTTCCAAGATGTATTTCTACTGTAAAATAGAATCAGTTGGGGTTATATTAGACTTATTACTTAATGTGGGTAAGAGTTTTTAAATTGTTTTTGGAATAGTTAGTGGATGGAGGGATAAAAACACAGGCTCTCCAAGATTGCCAGACTGGTCTCATTCAGGCCTGTCTGTTTCAGTCGGTCACTGTTCCCGAATGGTCTGCCTACGCTTTGGCGAGGAGAACACAGCCCGTGGCCCCTTTCTCAAAAAGGGCCTCAGTCCCAGTGTTATTTTCATGCATCGGACATTTAAAATGCTATGGCAGATAAGTAAGACATGCCTCCGTGTCCTTCAGTCACCTCTCTCGTAACTGGTTTCTTTAGCTCCAACATAAATTAATGGAATTAGGAATTAATGGATATTAAGAAATTAAGTCTTCCTTTGAGGTGGTGGCATCCTTTTATGAGTTGAGACCATCTAACCCCACCAAATGTCCCTTCTGCTTATAAAGTGTGAAGAAGGTGGTGTTGGTGGTGATTTCTTCCGACTGCGTGTTCATCTCCGGACACAAAGGCCTGTCTGCCCAGCTGCACCCCCAGGGGATGTTTCAGAGCCCCCTTTGGGGACTACCTTCTGGCAGAGAATTCTGTGAGGTATGCAGTAGTGCGCTGGAGACACAGCTGCAGATTTGCAGATGGCTGTGTTCTGTTTGCTAAGGTTGGGAATTTTCATTTAACATGAGCTGCCTGTTATCAAAGGCACCATGAGAGTCAGTCATGGACTAAAGCACTGTCCTCCCAGACAAGGTTCCTCCGAAGTGAACTTCCTGTAGAAGACGTAGCATTAAAGAGGCATGTGAAGCGATTCTGCCCTCATTTCCACTTGCGCTTTTGGTTCTTCATTTGTAATAAAAGGTTGGCATTTATGTGATACAACCTATGAATTATTTTCAATTCTGAGTTTCAGATAAAACATTATAAAACATCAAAATCAGTACGTACTGCTCCTTTGAAATTTAGGTAAAAATTTATACAACCGTATATACAGTCATTTTTGTATTTTTTCTATGTTGTGAAAGCCAAAATTGTAATTTTATAGGTCTTTGATTCACTAAAATTCTATAATTTAAATGGATTTTTTGTATATTTAGAAATAAGGCATTCAAAGACTATGCTTAACTTTCTATGCATGCATTTGGAAGCTGTTTTTACCTGATAATGTTAACATCGTAATAAGTTGTATTCATAAGACACTGATCTGTGTTGCATTTCACAATAAACTGGTGTGTGCTCTGCCTGGATCTGACATACTGACCGGTGGAGTCTTAGTGACCTGTTCACACGAAGTCAGCCTGAAAGTGGCGCTGTGGGGCTGTGGGAGGTTTCGGCTCTGACCCAGGGCCCAGCTCTCTCTCCGTTTCTGCCGACCTCAATGGCTCTGGGCTTGCGGGGGAGAAAGAGGTGCCGTGTTACAAAGTTTCCAAAAAGTCGCTCTTCCTGCCAGTCCTGGGGGACGGGAGGGGTTCCTCATGCAGTGACCAGGAACTCTGAGAAGTGCACCAGTAAAAGATTGAGGGCCCCTGTCTTACAACGTTCTTTTTTTCTTTTTAATCTAACTCTTCTAACATAAGTTGAAAGGGGAAATACTGTTGCCCAGCCATGTTCATCGTATGTTCAAATACCTGGTCAAGGGGTCAAGAACCTCCTCCCCAAAGTGCCCCCACCTGCAGGGCCATCCTAGATGCAGCTTTGCGCACCCCGAGGTTGTGGTGAGGGCACAGCAGGAGACTCTCAGTCCGGCCACTTCGGACCTGCCAGTTCTAGACCCCAAATTTCTTCACCTCAGAATGCAAGCGCTGCTGTCTCCTGGTGCTGGTCACTTTCTCATTTCTTTGGGTGATTTTTGTTATTTGCCTCCAGCAGTATGGTGCCCCCATGTGAGTGAGTCGACCAGGTCTTCTTCAGAGTTAACGGTCACCGGTGTCCAAGAGTGTGATCTGGATTCCCAAGGGGAACGTTTTCTTTCTAAATGCTGTCTGATCACAGCTTAGGTGTTCCCAGCACCGTGGTTAGAGTTATAACTGCCTCTCTCACAGAGTCTAGTCTGTTTGAAAGCTAGGCTTTTTATTGATGAAAAATAAAATTGCCGCAACTGAAAATGATGCTCAGATGGTGAAGGTAACAGTAGAGGCAACCCAGGAAATACCACTTGTACAGTCTTAGGGTGGCGGCGGACACTAGGGCTTTCCAATTTGTCATTGTCATATTTTGTGGCAATTACGTGTACTATGTTAACAAGAGTCCTAGCCTGAGGAAATACCATTGGTATAATTAAGAGACTTGCTGTTCACACGCATTCTAAAAATACCACTGTGTTCCGTTCCCCTTAACGAGAATGAAGACTGGCTTTGCCGCTTCTCGTTATTTTTGTTTTTAATCCCAGCCTTACAAGCAGACTGGCTCGTTGCCGTACAGTTTAGCGGTGAAGAAACCATTCTAAGCAATATTACCAAAAATAGCCATACCTATTAACACTGCACTGCCGCAGCTGAGAACAAGAGTTGGAAGAGAGCAGTGTGGGGCTTTTGATGACTTTCTTCTAGACCTGTGAGGGACTATTTCATCTTTTTGGTCAAATTGAGAGATACGGCCCCTCGGGGGTAGGTCTCATTACCAAAAACAATGTTTTCCACAAAGGGCAACTCACTCCAAGTGTCTCATTTGATGCGCAAAAACAGAACGTGTGAGGCCATGTCATAAACCTTTTCACTGCTTGGACATTGTATTCTGCTCGCTAATTCCAGCACACAGGCATTGCCAGGGCAGCTCTCTGGCAGCTGTCTTTGACCTTGGTGAGTGCAGCCCACATACCTTTCCAGATGCTACCCTTGGTTAAAGCCCACACGTCATTTCTGCCTCCCATGTTGTTGTGGCCCGGCTGCCCGCTAGGGGGCAGCACCTCACCAGTGATCTGGGGCCGTGGGAGTGAAAGGAGTGTGGGAAACGGCTTGGGCCAAAGATGTGGAAGGGGCGGAAAGACACACTAAGGAAAATTAGTTATGGGTCTCTATTGTCCATATAAAGGAAAGGCAGTCAGATCTCAGCATATTCTGGAGGGGCACAGGAAATAACTTTTTTAAAGCAAAGAGACCAGCGCGGATGTGTGCTGGGCAGTTCCATCTACTCACTGCCTGCTCCGAGCCCTCGACGGACCTTGGATTTGAAGTGCAGGGGCTTTGAGCCAGTCAGAAGGCAGGTGTCAGTGCTCTTGTTTAACAGAGAGCCTGCTTGTTATTCTTTGAAACGTTTGGGGAGGTCAGTTCCCACTCTTCTTCTGTCTCTGGATATTTTTGGAGGGTAGCCTGGACCATGAGAAAATGTCAGGCCACCTTATAAGGCCACGTCTGGCCCTGAGAATGCTTGTCTGCAGCAGACCCAGTGCACTCCGTGGGTGCGAATTAACTTGACTCTTGGACTGTGGGCTTTCTCACAGATTTAAAAAGCTCCTATTCACGCCATGGATTGTTCTCACTCTTTAACAGGCTTAAAGTCTCCCTGGAGAGAGCTGTTTAAGTGACATCAACTTTGGACAGACCCACTAGATAACCAAAAGCACCTGTAGACCAGGCAGTGTCCTCAGCCACCACCTAGTCTGCTGTGCGGGGCCAGTAGTCACAGTCGGCCTCTGGTGGTTTGTTCACGCAGGTCTCACCAGAAGTGAGGCCTGCGTGCGTGGGGTTGGGGGGGGTGCTAATGTGGGTGTGATCAGTTATAGTTTTAGTCTGAACGTTTCACCTAAAATGTCATGTGGTGTGCTTGAGTGTGATGCTGTGTTACAGAATCACATGCTTATGACTTGGTAATAAAAGATGTTATGATAAAAACAGGGTATTGTTTGTGCCGGACCCTGTGTAACTAGCGTGTGTCTGAGTGAAGCACACAGACATGTCAGGGGAAGGGTGTTCTGTGGTTTAAAAAGCTGACCCAAAATTAAGGTTTTCTCTCCTGCTAAACTTTTCAGACTTTTTTGCACATGAATGCAGTTTGTGGATGGGGGGGCGGGGCAGGAAGGATGCTAATACAGGATTTTTAAAAGCTACTTTTGACCTTTATCCTTGAAACGTCTTCAGGGCTGAGGCTGCTTGAACACCTTGAAAAGTATGAATCTGGCAGCTCTCTCCATGGGGAGTGTTAGCCCATCCAGATTGGGAAACAGGTAATTGGATTATCAGATTGAGAGCCCAGGTGTCAGCAGCCCTGGCTGGAATCTCATCTGCTGCTCGTGGGTGGATCTAAAAGGTGTCTGTCTACCAGTGGATGGGAATTTTGTCACATGAGAAGTGCTGGCTGGGACCTGCAGCCCCCTTGGTGCCTCACAGGCTTAAAACCCCAAGCTGGGATCAATCTCACTGCCACTCCCCCTGTGCCTACAACCCATTTCTGAACATGGATTCAGGTGTCCACTGTCAGCTGCTCACTCGAGAGATGGTCTTCCAGATTCCCCATGGTCGCCAGCTGCTGGCTCCTGTGTCCCAGTGTGCCCTGTTACCTGACAAGGCTTTAGAGTTCCTTCCATTCTGGGCTTCATCCTGCCCTCATCGGCCCACCACACAGACCCTGCTTGAGCCAGGGAAGCCAACGCGACAGAAAGGAGATCCAAGGCAACGAGGGGGCCCATGACTTGCCCCGGCCACACAGTGAGACCCAGAACTGGGACCAGCTCTCAGCTCCCTGCCAGGGCAGCTCAGGACTGTGGGCCGCCTTCTGCCCACACCCGTCCAGTGGCTTTGCTGAAGCTTCCACCCCTCTTCCTCTTCTCCTCTGTTTCCCAGTCTCCACTGTCCATGACCCCTCAGCCTCCCCCATCAGCCCCTCCTGCCAGACTCCACTGTTTTTCTCACTATTACCATGAACCTCCATGCCTCCCACCCCAGTGCACCCACGTGGCAAAACCCCAATCTGGGGTCCATCCAGCTGCTACCCTTCCCTGTACCACTCACACCTGGGGCTGCCCCCTGGCACACTGTCCATCATTCCCTTTCACCTCCATCTCCTCTTTAAACCTTTGACTTACTCTCAGACCAGAGTAGCACCCCAAATTTCACAGAGAAAAGAGCCATCAGACAGCAATCTTCCAGCTTTCCGTCACCAAATCTATAAACTTGCCTATATCAGCTCCCCCTTTTCTTGTCCTGATGTTACAATGGAAGGGGTGACACTCTGTCCGGAGCTAATCCTTCCTTTGTGCTCTGGATGTTTCCATTGCTCACCCTCTCAGGGACCTCACTCTAGCCACCTTGATCTCCCTGTCCTTCCTCTGTGCCAGCTCTTCCCATCAAGTACCTCCCCATCTTGACCTTGACCCCATGCACTTCACTGTTTCCATCCTCTCTCCTGTTCTCTGGAAGGGTTGACTACAAGCACTTCTCTGTGTCTTACCTCCTAGTCTCATCCCATCTCACCATCCTGGCTCTTCCTATGTCACCAACCTGGCTCTGTTCCTTGTTATGAAATCCTACGCGTGCTCTTTAGTCCTGGGCTTATGCTTGAAAGGGGGGTGCCATCCTGCTGGGTGTTAGAAATATGGCGTGGCTTTCAAATAGACTGTGGGGTGCCGGTGGTGCCCAGTCCTGGTCCCAGACGCTCGTTTCTCCTCCCTGATGAAGGTGTATGCAAGGGAAATGATACGGAGCCAGCCAAACAGAAGTGTAATGATCAACCACGGCTTAAGTTTCTGGGGACTGTTCTAGTAAGTTGGGCAAAACCCTAGAGACACTCCTGCTTCCTAGACTAGTGAGTGGTAGTAGCTCAGACGAAAGGAAACTTTGAGTCCTGCTCAGTGCACCTCCCACCCCTCCCCACCTGATTCTTCTCCATCCCAGGTCTCGCCACTCACAGGGGGAAAGGCTGACCCAACACACCCCCTCTCCTGATTGAGGGTGTGTGCTGCCAAGCTTAGCACCAGGCTGGCCCAGACTGGTGGGGGCGCAGGCTGGGAAGCACAGGAAAGGATGTGGGCAGAAAGCAGATCCTACTCTGCTTACCGCTGCCAGCCAGGAGATCCCAAGGAGACCCACAGCCCTGCACACCGACCTCTTCATGCCCATTGGTTCTACTCTCTCACTAGCAGGTATAGCTCCATCAGCTCTTGAAACTGCACTAAAATCAGCACTGTGCCCCGGCTGGTGTGGCTCAGTGGATTGAGCACAGGCTGCGAACCAAAGGGTCTGTGGTTCGATTCCCAGTCAGGGCACATGCCTGGGTTGTGGGCCAGGTCCCCAGTATAGGCACGCAAGAGGCAACCACACAGTGATGTTTCTCTCTCTTTATCCCTCCCTTCCCCTCTTTCAAAAAATAAATAAATAAAATCTTTTTAAAAAATAAAATAAAGTCAGCGTTGCTCTTTCTCAGGGACGAGCTAAGACTTGCTGGGGGGAAATGAAGAAAGATCTGGAACCCTTCCCAGGAAGCCAACATCGTTCTTGAAATGAGCTTTCCTCTAGACAGCCTGCTCTTCCGGTTTTCTCCTGCCTCCCGGACCAACTTCCGCAGTCTCCTCTGCCTACCCCTGACTCAGATGTTCTCACACTTGAGTGTATCAGGAATCACCCAGGGTGCTTGACAAGGGCAGACTCCTCGGCTCCCTCAGACCTACGTAATCCGATTCACTGCAGACAGGGCCCAGCAGTCCATTTTTACACCAGCCTCTGCGTGATTCTGCTGCAGGGCCTTATTCGAAAGAGCATTGCCGGAGGGGATCCTGAGAATTCTATCCAGCTCCTTCAAACCCGAGGCCCCTGACCAGCAGCGCCCCCGGAACAGATCAGGCCCTTAGCCACGTGCTGTGTGGCCCACATTATATATTTTTTTAATGGAATCAGTTGCCAACACTTTAAAATTGAGCCATGATGATGTAAGAGAAATCAGAAGATGAGGCAGCAGGAGTCCACATTCCCGTATGTTGGGAACTGGTGAGAACCAGGCCATCCCATTGCGTTGAGGGCTAGGGAGGGAGGGAGCTCCAGTGTCACCTGTGTAGACTCCTGCCCAGCCAGGCGCCCGGGCACCTGAAGCAGGAGCTGGAGAGGAGTAGGCTGCCACACCTTGAGTTCCCTCCAAGCTGAGGACGGCAGCCTGTGACTGAACCCCTCCACCTGGACATCCCTTAGCACCTGAGCTCGGCCGATCTGAAATGAAGCTCACCGTCACCCTCTCCTCCCCCTGCCACAAGTCTCTCCCCACCCTGGTCTTCCCATCTCACTGACTGGCACCATCCACCAGCTGCTCAAGCCAAGAACCTGAGGGTCATCTTCCTCTTCTGCATCCGCACTGGCCCTCACTTAATTTTTTTAACCACTTGCTAACCCTATCTCCTGAGGATGAACTGAATCTATCAGCGTCCCTCCTCTGCTGCCCCTTGCTTGCCCAAGCCACACCTTCACAGCTAGACGGTGGCGGTGGCCTCCTAACCAGCTCTGGCTTCCCTTCTGGCCCTGCCCCAAACCCATTCTTCATAAGGCAGCCACAAAGTCTCTTCGAAACACAGGCGTCGCAGTGTGGTCGCCCGTCCGAGCCCTCAGTAACTCTCGGTTGCTCTTGGTGTAAAGTCCACACCCAGACCATGTCCCGGGGGCCTTCCGCTTCTGTCTCCAGCCCCTCTGCTACTCCATGTTTCACGAAGCCTCCCAGGCCCTGAGGACACTGGGCTCACACCTGCGGGCCTTTGTGTTAACGCATTCCCTCTGCTTGGAAGACAGACGATTCCTTCCCACCCTTCTGGCATGGTTTGTGGCCCCACTGCCAGGAAGTACCTGCTCTGAGATGCAATCCTGGACTCACTCACCCACTGCTCCTCTTAAATGCCAGGGTGGCCTGAAAACAGCCAGGTACCAGTTCAATGAGAATTTCAGGTACCAGTGAGGAGGAGGTTTTCATTTAAGTATGTCTCATGCAGTATTTTTCTTTGCTAAGTCACTGTGGCAGTGCCTGCACTTTCCCCTTATCATCCTCATTGCCATCTTTTCGCACCTGTTTGCCTGTCACGCTGTGAGTTCCACGAGGCTGGGACTTCTCCAAGGGAGGTATCACTGCGTTCTTGGGGCCTAGCCTCCCGTGGGGGCTTGGGAGACTGGCAGGAAACCAATGATTACATAGGGTCTTTTCAGATGCTGGCAAATCCTTTGAAGAAACTTGGAAAAGCAGTGTATTAGGAAGGGGCTGGCCTGCTGCTTTGGCCCAGGGCTCAGGCATGGCCCCTCTGAGGAGTGATAGACCCCACAGCCTACAGTGGTCTCCCACCATCAGCCACCGCCCTGTTCCTGGAGCGCAGGGACATTGCTGGGAGACAGGGGCTTCATTTAGGATAAGCAGGTACAGCTGCAGGCTCCTTAGAGACTTTTAGTCTTCCCTGGACCCTGCTTCCTGAGAAGCCCATGGGGGGCTGAGGTCCACAGAGGGCTCCACCTCCCAGATCCCCGGCTGCAGCATCCTGCACCGGGCCTCTTCTGAGCACTGAGGGTCTGAGCTCAAAACATTCCCCGGGACTCGGCCTTTTTCTTAGGCACTTCTCATTAGCAAAGCTGCTGACAGCTGAGAGGCTGCTTCCAAGGAAGTCCCGCCTGCCTGGTGGTTGCTTCTCTATATCAGCCCTGTCCCCGAGCTCTCCCCACAGGGCCTGGGGTGCGCAGGCGTGTGCCCACCTGCTGTGGGCTTCACTGACCAGTCTAAAGCTGACATCTCTTTGATCACCTCTGCCCCTTCTCCCCAGCCTTAGGGCACCCAATCAAGCCCAGGTCTCCCTGGAAGCTCCAGGCACAGATCACAGCCTGCCAGAAGTTTGGGGCTGCTTCCTGTCTCATTGAAGGTAAGGAAGAGAGGAGCAGCCCCACCTGCTCCACGGACGACTGTCCTGAGTACAACCGCCCCCATGTCCTCCCGAACCACCAGCCCACACCGTGCACGAGGGAACCACGACACGTGTCACAGCCAAAGAGGCCTCGGGCTGGCATTGTCACCTCCAGCCTCCGCTTCTCCAGACTTGGAAACTGATGCTGAGGAGAGCAAGGGACACAAGTGGTCACGGGCAGAGCTGGACCACTCCTCATCCCCCTGCAGCCAGCCTCCAGGACCAGCCTGCAGGACCAGCCTCCAGGACCAGCCTCCAGGACCAGCCTGCAGGACCAGCCTCCAGGACCAGCCTGCAGGACACTTCTGGGTGTGCACTGAGGATTTCATGCTGAGAAGGCAGAGCCTTGGCTGCCCACACTGTGGATTCAGGGGCAGACTTTAAGGGAAATGGTAGAGGTGGGGGAGGCCGCCCTGCCTAGGCCCCAAGGAGAATGCCGTGGGCACCACCACTACCTGGAAACTTGGAGGACACCACCAGGGATCTCTGTGCCAGGCAGCCCTGTGAGGGTCCACAGATGCCCTGTGGTTATAACAGCTCAACCCAGGCCAGAGTTCCTACGGATATTTACCCAGGAATGGCAGTCTAGGGGCTCCTTCCGGAAGTCCCAGCTCTCAGCACCAGCCCCCTCCCTCCAGTCGTAGAAGCACAGCCTGCAGATGTGGGACCCAAGGGCTGACCCAGCCTCCTGTCAGGATGCTCGGCTCGGAGCCAGGCGCTGTTGACTCGCCTGGTATATTTAGAAAAGTCAGGCTCCAGTTGCTCCCTGTTCCCTACAAAGTGTGAACTGCACCCATCACATGGAAATGTGATTCACTTCTCAACAACTAGGCTGAGCACTTCCCACCGCCTCCAGGCAACTCGCCTTCCCTGCCCCCCTCAGCCATCCTGCGCCCCTGTTCTCCTGTCCTCCTGGGGGAGCTGAGGGAGAGCAGATAAAAGGGCACCTGGGGTGGGGGGCAAAGGCACAATGTCTCTTTTGCCTCTTCTGACAACAATGCATTCATTGGCCCTGGCTGATGTGGCTCAGTGGACTGAGTGCCAGCCTGCGAACCAAAGGGTTGCTGGTTTGATTCCCAGTCAGGGCACATGCCTGGGTTGACGGCCAGGTCCCCAGCTGGGGGTGTGAGAAAGGCAACCAATCTATGTTTCTCTCTCACGTGGATGTTTCTCTCCTTTCCTCCTCCTCTAAAAATAAATAAATAAAATCTTTTTTTAAAAAAGGAAAGAAATCCACCCTGGCTGGTGTAGCTCAGTGGATTGAGTGCGGGCTGTGAACCAGAGGGTTGCCCGTTCAATTCCCGGTTGGGGCACATGCCTGGGTTGCAGGTCGAGTCCCCAGTGGGGGCCACGTGAGAGGCAACCACACACTGATGTTTCTCTCCCTCTCTTTCTCCCTTCCTTTCCTCTCTCTCTAAAAAATAAATAAATACAATCTTTTTAAAAAAAAGAAAAGAAGAAAAAAAAACAATGCATTCATTGGTCCTAGCCTGTTTCCTTTCTTTCTGCAAATCTAGGTGCGTCTTCACAGCCTCAGTTCCCCCTGCCCCTGCGCCTCCTGTGGTCTTGAGAAGCCCTGGAGAAGTTCGGTAGTGAGACCCTCGTGGGAACAAGGGCAACAGAGCGGAGGTTGTACCTCAGCTGCTTGTGGGCTGGACGTGGCTTTTTTTTCTTCCATCTTTTTCTAAAATGATATTCTAACTGTTTTTGATTGCCAACATTTTTAGATGAAGAGAGTTCACATTTTAAAAACTTAATTTCCTGCTCCCCTTGTAAAAAGACACGGAGTCCTGGCAGCCCTGGGCCCCCATCCTGCAGGGCACACGGTGAGGGGCGCGGGGTGCAGGCGGCCCCTCTCCACGGCAGGCCCGCTAGTTACCCGCCAGGTGGCATGTCCACTTCTGTTCCCTGCCTGGCACAGGAGGGCTGTGGATGTATAAACCCACATGTCTAGGGCCTCCTACCTTCGCTGGTCTATACCTGTATGTGTCTATACGGCAGGTTCAAAGCATGCACATACCCCTGCCACAGGGACACGAAGGAGATATGATTTCTCCTGTTCTTCCTTCCACCTCTCTGCTCTGTGTTCCTCGGTCTTCCCAATTTATCTCCTATTTCCCCTTCACCCCTTTCTCATGCCCTAAACTATTGGCTTGTGAGGTTCTGTTTTTGCCCAGCACCAACCCCCCCAACCCCCACCTGGCTCCTTGGAGACAGCATCACAGAGCTGTGGAGTCAGGCCAGAGCTCGAACCCTGCTCCGCCTTCTACCATCGCCACTGCCCCGCACCTCTCACCTGGGTGATGCAGGCAACCTGATACCAAGTGTGCAGGGCTGCCGTGAGGGTGAATGAGCTCTTGCCCGCTCATTAGAGGGTCAAGGGGATCCAAGCGTGTTTCAGTGGAGAGTAGAGCAGAGGCTGCAGCCGCCTCTCCAGGAGCTGCAGGAACCTCACCCACTTCCCCACCTCACAGTCCCAGGAAATAGTCCAAGTGCACGATCCACAGAGGGGCCCAGAGGTGGTGGTGCCTCTGGCCCTTGAGGGTAAGAGTGCCCTTAAATGATGCTGGTCAGGCCCAGGCTGGGCTCCACCCCAGGAGGCCAGGTCAGTGGGACAAGCCAGAACCTCAGTCCATACATTCCGCTCCTTCCTCCGAATGAACCACCCAACACTGCACTAGCACAGGGCCTCAGGCCCGTCCGCCTGGGCCCTCCAGCTGGAGGCTGGGCGTCGAGGCTGAGGGGCAGCAGCACAGGAGGCCCCACCGGGACTGGGGTGACGGTCACCACCTCTCCTCTTCCTGGGAGGCATCAGCATGGTCAAAGGGCGCTAGACTTTGTAGAGGACCACACCACGGAGTGCCTGCTGTGACACTCTCTCCTTGCCACTCGCCATTTCATGTCAGGTCGGGGCTCCATCGGCCTGCAGGACTCCCCACGCAGTGACCGTGGGCCCTGCTCACTCTCAGAGCCAGGTTGCTCCTGGTGGCCTGGGCAGACACCAGAGGGGACGGCAAGTCTGGACCAAGTTCCCTGGGTGAGCTGACTGCCACCCTGGTGAAGGTGGTAGCCTTGCCTTTCCTGATGTGGATGAGGGCCTTGGTGGGTGGGACGATCACTCATGGGGACCCAAGCCAGTGGTTCTCCAGAGGAGAGCTTATTATCACACAGGCTAAATTCAAGCAGTACACAGGGCCCTGCTTCCCCGGGAGGCTCCAGAGGAGAGCCCTTGCTTGTCCCTTCCAGCTTCTGGTAGCTCAGGTCTGCTTGGTTTATGGCAGCATGGCTCCAGCCTCTGCCTCTGCCATGACCTTCTCTGCATCTCTGCCTGTCACCCCTCCCTCGCCTTTCCCTCCTCTCACGGGAACACCAGTCGCTGGATTGAAAGCCCACCCCGAATCCCAAAGCGTCTCATCTCAAGACAAGATCGTAACCTCATTTTAATATCTTAAAATCAGATCTTAACCCTTAAAAAATGTTTGCAGACTTTATTTCCAAATAAGGCCCCAGCCACAGAAGCCAGGGGCCAGGCCTTGGCCCTACCCTTTTGGGGGCCACCAGTCAGTCTGCTACACTGTTTCCCCAGCTATAATGCGGGGACAGCGGCAGCCCGGCCTCACCAACCGGCTTCGCAAAACATGGCTTACCAGGCACACCGCTCCTGGAGCAGAGCCCGGCGCACAGGAAGTGCTCCGTCCGGGCAGCTGCTGTTATCACTCCTCACCCTTCCAGGTGCAACCCCAGGGAACTTGCTTGAGATGTTTCCCCTCACCCCAGCAAACGCCGTTGCCGCACCTCTGCTTCCGTGACCTCGGTGCGCCCCTCCAGCTTTTCCCAGGGCTCGTGGCGAGAGGAAGGAGGTTCCCTCTGCCAGCCCATTGGCTCCTTTCGATGAAAAAACTGGATCTAATTCATGTCTTTAATTTAAAAAATCCATTTTTGAGTCCTATGAAAATGTGTCGGTCACGAGCAATCCTATGTGCATTGGTGACATCAGAAAGCAAACATAACTCGTCCTGACGGGCCCAAACGTCTCTCGGTTTTCTCCCGACCATTTGGCTGGACCCTTCACCCGTCTCTGCAGCACCCAGTACTGAGCCTGCCACACGGGGTCAGGCACAGACATGTGCTGATGAAGGAGGGCGGCAACCTGAAGGCCAGAGAAGAAATAAAGGAGCAGCTGAAGGCACTGCCCAAGGACCCTCGCTTGGGGTGACAGGAGTGGGCCGTGGGCAGATGGCACCATGGCAGGAAGACTGACTGGGGCACACAACAGTGGGTGCCAGCAGCGGAGCGCGGAGGGTGGTCCCGGCCCGCAGGTAAACACCCCCAGACCCGAGACACGCGTACACGGCTAGCCCGGGAGAGAGACCCGCGGCGACCACGGGCGTGGCTGTGCAAAGGCATGCCAGTTACCTTTGTTTCTGGGGCCTGTTTACTATTCGTGATTAATTACCATGTAGCATAATAGCAGTATATAGATAATTTTGTGGCAGATTAATTTTGTGATTAGCATCACTTAATTATACTGCTGAACGCTGTTTGCTAAATCTCCACTATGCTCAAAACAAAGAAAACAAAACAATTTTAAGGACCCATTGCTCACCTTTGCTTTTGCAGTTGGAGAACCTGGCCCGACACCCACAGCGAAAGCAAGTTCCCTGGCCAGAGTCGCCCTGTGGCCAGGGTGAGAACCGCCCTGTGCCGAGCCCCCGCTGCTCGGGGTGCAAGGTTTCCCACGCTCCTGCAGCGCACACACTGCATGGGGGCCTCTACAAGCCTCCAGTGGGGTCAATTTCCCCTCCTTACCTGAGCTGGGGGCGGGGTCAGCTGGCTCCAAGGCTGGGGCATGGCTGGGGTAACCTCAGAGCCCCTGCTGGGCGCCTGAGTCCACTCCAGGGGGTTCCCCCCTGCCCCCACAGCCCCCACCGCGGACTGCAGAGAGTGGCTTCACCCCCGCCTTCCTCACAGCCTCCTGCTCCCCGCCCGTCTCACCTGCACCAGTTTCTACGGTGCCGAGCACCGCAGCCAGGCTGAGGGACTCCTCAGGCTCCAGCTGGACAGCCAAGTTGCGAGGAGGCAGGAAGCTGCAGAAAGAAAAGCCAGAATGTGCAGCGCAGCGAGGACCCTGAAGTTCCCAGCAGACCCCGCAGGCCCCCAGCAGACCTCCGTGGGGTCTAGGCGATCCTTTCGGTCCTCTCCTTCTGTGGAAGTTTCTTCTCTCATCTGCCCTTTACATGGCGTCCAAAATTTCCCTCAGTCCCTCTCCTCAGAGACGTTAAACCACAACCGGCCAGGCTCCTTTGAGGAAGCCCCTCTGGCCACCTGGAGGTCTGATCCAGTTCCCCGGCCAGCCCTGCGCCAGCCACCGCACACCGAAGCCTTCCCCAGACCCCCTCAGCTCCACCACAACAGCAATGCCAGTAGCTGACACTTGCTGAGCACTGGGGCCACGTCCACTTGACACCTTCACATCCCATCTCACCGTGACTAGGCGCTACCATCGCCTCCACTGCTGCCCAGGTGGAGAGATGGAGGCTCAGCCGGCTGGGAACTTGTTGCCCAGCTGGCAAGCTCAGAGCCGGGATTTGAAGCCACGCTGGGCGTATTTCAGAGCCCTGCTCCCAGCCACTGCGCTGTC
Organism: Macrotus californicus; assembly: GCA_007922815.1. Classification (NCBI taxonomy): domain Eukaryota; kingdom Metazoa; phylum Chordata; class Mammalia; order Chiroptera; family Phyllostomidae; genus Macrotus; species Macrotus californicus. The sequence continues at coordinate 52,990 of VMDR010001864.1, read as the reverse complement.
CACTCGGCAGATATGGTGAGCATCTCTTCAAGGCCAGACCCAGGCGCTGAGGGCGGGCCCACAGACCAGGAGGAGATGGACCAGCCCCTGCGGCGCTCACACCCGGACGCACCAGGCACTGAGCGCCAGCTTCTTTCTCCTGGGGCTTCAGGAGACCTGGCACAGGTGGAGTGTGGGGTGGGGACTCAGTGGCACCAACTCCATTCCCAGCCAGAGAGGCACGACATTTGGGATGCACAGCACACCACAGAGCAGGCTTCGGACACACGGCTCGTGCTGGGCCTCGAGGCCCCTCTGGGAGTCTCCCACTCCCTACACTTGAGTGAACATCAGCTTAGCCTTCCTCCTGCTGGGTGGACGCTCCTGGGGGGCAGACATCTCCCCACACCCTCCCCTTGGTCTTCTTCAACCAGTCATTGTTCCAATGAGGATATGGGCTTGCAAAGCTGACCAACCCCCCACCTGCTGCCATCCCACCTGAGGGGACCCTCACTAATCCACAGGGCACGTCTATGGGCTAATGAAAAGCAAACAGAAATAGTTGGGAGGGAGGCAGGTAGGGGGCAGCCAAGCCTAGATGGGCAGCCCCACCTCCCGCCCTGCAGAGGAGCTGAGGGGCCTGAGGCAGAGGGAAGGGAAGCCACCTGCCCCTGAGAGCTGCCTGTGCAGCCTGAGGACCTCCTGTGGGACGGCAGGAGGCTCTCTCTGCTGAGCCAAGGGGCCTGCAGACTCAGCTTGGGACCACTCTGGGAGGGACAGAGGAGAGAAGTCCAGGGCCAGACACCCCCCCGAGAGGGACCCCAGCTCAGCCCTGGTGAGGACTTGGCTCAGGAGAGGACTATTTTGCTGAGGTCGCACAGTGAGCAGATGACAGTCCTGCCCAACTGGCCCAGCTCCACAGTCAATGCCCTCTCTGCCACACTGCAGCGCCTCCTTCAGCAGCCAGGACCAGAGGCCACCACTCGGCGGAAAGGGGAAAACCCCAAATGTGTGGAGCAGTTTCTGCGTACCACGGTCCCAGTGCAGTCAGGTTCTACTCCACAGCCCCCACTGCCCTCCCCCAAGCTTCCCCGCAAGTGTACTCAGTAGGAGCTGGGCCCCCAAAGGTGGGAGGTGATGGCTTGTCATCACATCCCCACCGATCCCCACTAATCCCCACACCCCGTGAAAGGGACTGCCCTGCTCTCCAGGCCCTCCTTCCCCAATCCACAGTCGCAGGATGGCAGGGCCTCCTGACCCTGTCTCTCAGCCAGGCTGGGAGCCGCTGTCTCTGAAGGTGAGTGTCCAGGAGGTCACTCTGGAGCTGGCAGCTTCGCAAGCGTGATTAGGGGTGGTGGCATTGGCCTCACCCCTAATAAGTAAGGGGGGATTTGGGGCTGCGGGGTGAGGCCCAGAAACCTGTATTTCACAGTCAGATGTCTGCGAGGCACGCTCAGGTTGGAGGAATGTGAACCACAGGACAGACAGGGAAGATAATCCAGCCAGTGAGACAACCGAGGGAGCAAATTCCTTAAGACAAAACCTGGAAATGCGCTAAAGCACATGGCACATATGCATGCATCCAGGGACAAGGCCTTCCCTGTGGCTCCCTCCCTGGGGTAGGGGTCCTCACCCCCCAAAACCTCTGGGTCCCCTGCATTGCTCTTGTTGCTCCGTAGTTCTCCTTGGGAGCCCTAACCCTGCTGTCACTAAATGACTGTGAGGTTTGTAGTCAGGTTCTGTCTTGCCCTCTGGACCGTCAGCTCAGATAAGGCAGGTGGTCCAGCCTTGTTTGCGGCTGTCCCCAGCACCCGCACCATGTCCGGCTTGTGGGAGGCACTCACAGGTGTTTGTCGAATGTGCAACTCAGGCTGGAAAGCTGGGAGGGGTGAGCTCAGGTACAAGGGAAGAAACACAGAAAACGGACTTGAGCCTGTGGCCGGCAGGGCCTTCCCCATCCGGGAATTGCTCAGCCCACGTAGGAATTTCTCAGAGTGTGGAGTCCTCCTGTCTGGGGTCATCTCACTCACCCCAGGACAGCCTCTCCCTGCATCCACGCTCTTCTGCTGCTCTTCCCTAAGCTTCCCACGAACGAGGCTCCTCGCTGTCCTCTCCTGGTGCTGTGACAGCGATGGGTGCCGTTTGCTGTCACGGTGTTCTTTCAGTCTCACTCCTGTGTCCCCGTGCCATGTCCACCCCGCTTCCCTCTCCTCCTCAACACAGATCAACAGGGTCAAAGCCAGACGGGAGCTGACGGATGATCTTAGAGAGCCGCCTTCGAGTCTTCCGAGTGGGGTGCCCTGCAGTGGTACTTCCTGAAAAGTGCCAGTACGTGCCTGTGTCACTTGGGAGCTGGGTGTCTTGTGTTTCTCCTGTGTGACATTTGGCACTTTGACATGCCAAAAAAAACTCAGCAAGCGATTGGCAAAGGAAGTCATACAAACATGTTTCACAGATCTCTAAATCTCTGAACAAAACCGGTCAGCCCACTTTTGCACGTATGTCCACGTAGGGCTGCGGAGTTCGACCACCCATTGTTTTTGTGTCGTTTATTTATTTATTTACTTACTTACTCATGCATTTATTTATTTATTTATTTCAGAGTGCATTTTGAGGCCAAACCATGCAATGGCAAGAAAAATCCAACTGGAATGAGAAATGGTGGCGTCCCTTGTGCTGGGACTCACTCGGCCTCAGCCCCCGGGACCTGGAGAGTTCCGTGGAACCACTTTCCTTCTTGGGACTGTTAAAATCACCCTCTAAATGGAGCACTGGGGGCCCTGTGAGTGGCCAGTGCTCTGCAGGAGCACATTCCCAACGACGAGGGAAAAGGTCCAGGCCTCTTCTTGGACTTCCCGCGGACCGCAGGCCCTCGACCCCACCCCCGCAGCCCAGGTGCGTGGGGCCGACAGGGCTGGCTGTAGCAGCTCTCCGTGTCACCCATCTTCCAGGTGCGGCCCTGCGGACACTAGTCGACATCGTCCTTCCGTGGGCGCCATTTACGAGACTTCTCATCCGTCCCAGGCCTGGTGCTGGTTTACCTGGTCCTGACGACAAGGGGCGATGACACGGTTACGCCCATTTTGTAAGTGAGAACGCTGATTCTTCACGGGCCCTGGGCGGAGCCCACCACTCCTTCATCGGAGATTTGCACATTTTATGTGATCTAATACGAATGACGGTTAACTCGTACTGAGCGTTCACTATGTTCTAAGACCTCTGCAGGTATGACTGTTGTAATCACAGCAACCCTGTGACGTGGAGTATCCTGTCTTCCTCATTTTATTCATGAGGAAACGGGGGCACGGAAGGGCTGAGTCCTGCCCAGGGTCACTCATCTATCGGCCCCATCACCAGCTCCAGGTGGGCTCAGCTGGTTTCAGGCTTGATCGTGCTGCTTCTGCAGTGAGTGGAAACAATTCAGAGAGTGGGGAAGAGCGTAAATTTGGGAGTCAGACATGTTGGGGGTCAAACTCCAGTTCTATCCCAGATGGGCTGTGTGAATACGGGCAAGTGTATTAGCTCCCCATTGCTCTGGAACAAATCACCCCAGACTTTGGCTGCTTAAAACAATTAACCATCTCACAGTTTCTGTGGCTCAGGGATCCGAGAGCAGCTTCACTGAATTCTGGCTCAGCATGTCTCCCAAGGTTGCTGCCAAGATGTCATCCAAGGCTGCAGTCACCTCAGGCTCACCTGGAGAAGGAGCTGCCTCCAAGTTCACTCACATGCCCCTCTCTGCACGACTGCTCCACTTCACGGCCTGGCAGCTGGCTTCCCTCACGGTGAGTGGTCCAAGAGACAGTGAGAGAGAGTACCCAAGACAGAAGCCATTGTCCCTTCATGACCCAATCTCAGAAGTGACATTCTGTGCTTGCTTTGGCAGCACATATTATTTGGAGTGATACAGGGAAGATTAGCACAGCTCCTACTCAAGGATGACAAACAAGTTTGTGAAACGCTCCCATAAAAAAAGAAAAGAAAAGAAAGTGACATTTCATTATGTCTACATTCTTCTTCTTTTTTTTTTTTAAAATTTAAAAAAGTATGTTGCCCTGGCTGGTGTGGCTCAGTGGATGGAGTGCCGGACTGCAAACCAAAGGGTCTCCAATTCAATTCCCAGTCGGGGCACGCGTCTGGGTTGTGGGCCAGGCCCCCAGTGGGGGGCATGAGAGAGGCAACCACACATCGATGTTTCTCTCCCTCTCTTTCTCCCTCCCTTCCCCTCTCTCTAAAAATAAATAAAAAATAAAAATTTTTAAAAATATATGTTTATTGATTTTAGAGAGAGAGAGAGAAACATCAATTGGCTGCCTCCCACTTGTGCCCCAACCAGGGATCGACCCTGCAACCCAGGGATGTGCCCCCACGGGGAACCAAAGCCCCACCTCCTGGTGTACGAGACGATGCTCCAACCAACTGAGCCACACCAGCCATGGCACCTACCCGATTCTATCCATTAGAAGCAAGGCAAAAAGCCCAGCCCACACGAGGGTGGTAGGAGATTACACAAAGACCACGGACAGGAGGAAGAGGGAGTGATCGGGCCATCTTAGAGGCTGCCCACCACGGCCAGTCATTTAAACTTCTCAGCCTCAGTTTCCTCATCATAAAATGGGAATGTAATAGTATTTACCTCCAAGAGTTCTTTCCAGACCTCAGTGAGTTGAGCAGAGCCCAGCATTGAGGTAGTGCTCGATGTGTCGGTCACTATTGCTGCCAAGGCTGTAAGCCACCTGTGGGCAGGGGCACTGCATCTTTCTCGACTGCACTGTCCATTCAGGGCCTGCCTCGCTCAGTGCCTGACACTCCCACAGACGCCAGATACTGATGGTGCCCGTGCAGGAGTGGCCATGGAGGAGGCAGGGATGCCCTCAGAAAGCACGCTGTTCCTGCCACTCCCAAGACCTGTGGGAGGGGCCTCCCCAAAACGGCAGGAACATCCTCTGTGAGCCAGCCAGGGCACCGAGGATGAGAGTATCCAGACATCTGGCCCCTGCTGACTCTAAGCCACTCGACCCAGAGATGGGCAAGCAATGAAGGTTACCACGGGGGCCGGTCCTGAGTGTGAATCCAGTGCAGCTCCTGTAGGCCCTGGCTTTGCAGATCCCCCAAACACTGCCCAGACCACTCCCAGGAGGGGCTGGCACAAGGGCAAGGACAGGTTCCAGAATGCTGGACCACCTACATGTGGCAACAGTAACTGTTTGTGGCTCCCTGAGGCTTGTCATCAAGGAACAACATGTTGCCCTCTAGGGTGCCTGGCGAAGGTGGCAGCTGCTAGGCATTTCCAACCTAGAGCTCAGGGAAAGGAGCAGAGGGACAGGGAGGGAGGGAGCCAAGTCCTGGGCAAAGGACCACATACGAGCCAGGCTGCAGACCAGGAAGAGAGACCAAGCACCGGGCAGAGGCAGCGGGCTGGGCTGGAAGGGCAGAAGGATCTGACTCACAGCTCAGCCACTGGTCTGCCAGTTACTTCGGACAGGCTGCTTAGCTCCTCTTCACCTCTGGCGCCATGTCTGCAAAACAACCTTCCATCTCGCGCAGAGGCTGTGAGGAGCAGCAGTGCAGATGTGCAGGGCCTGGCACACAGTAGGCGTTCCATAAATGGAACCATCATTTTCAAAGTGAGAGGCTGCTTACAGAAAGAGGAAGATGGAAGGCTAAATGGTCTGTTTCTGTTTGTAAATTTCACTGAGTGCATCCACATACAAAAAGGGCAGGTACCCTAAGAGCTCAGCAAGATGAAATTGTACTGTGCAGAGTGAATGCACAGGTGTAGCCAGCATGTCATCGAGACCCGAAACATGGCCAGCACCCCAGAAACCCACCTCTCGTCCCTTCCAGTTCCCCGAGTGGAGAACCACTCTGCTGACATCTAAGATCCTGCTTCTGTGCTTTCTCCAAGTGGAGTGACCGACGTGCCTCTTTTGTGTCTGTCTCTCTGGGCTCAGCGCGGTGTGTGCGTGGTGCTCACCCACACCGTTGCACGTGACTGGAGTCTGTTGGTCCTCGGCGCTCTGCTGTGTTCCGTTGTGTAAACACACTCCAATCCATTTATTCATTCTGTTGTTGATGGACCTTTGGGTTGTCTTCAGTGTGGGGCTCTTAAAAATAGTGGTGCCAGGAACGCTCCCTTCGGTATTTTTATTTGATGGACTTAGGGTGGAACTGTTGGGTCAGAGGTCACCCAAACTTACAGCTGCAAGGAGGTGCAAACACACAGCTTCCGAAGTGTTTGCACGGACACACCCCCCACCAGGATCCTCGTGCACTCTTGGGGCTGTCACCGTTTTTCATTTTAGTTTTTCTAGCAGGTGGGTGGTGGTGCTTTTAATTGCAGTTTTAATTTACGTTCTCTGATATATCATGAGGAGGAGCAACTCTTCCTATATTATTGGACATTTGGGTATGGATCTAAGTCATCTAATTTCTGTCCTTGATGGGGCTCCTCTTGAGAACGGAATCCACAGAATTACCAATTAAAACAAAACATACTACCATCCGTGACAGATATTGTAGACTGATTCAAGCAGCTCCATCCACACCTCACAGCTCCAGGTCCGCACACGACGCACCCTCGGCCAGGCAGGAGTGCTGGCCCGAGCCTGCGAAGGCAGAAGTGTGGCCAGGTGCGCACCTTTGCTCCTGCTGCCATTTCTCCCGGCGAGCTCAGGGATAAAGATATTTGGTTCTCCCAGGAGGGTGGTAGCAAAGATCCTGGGCCCAAGCTCTAGTTTTGTGGGTGTCAGGGGGCAGGCACGGGGCATCCCTTTTGCTGAGGTGGAACACACGGGCCACTGCCAAGGTGATGTGGTCTGGGAATCAGCAGACGGGGCCAGTGGCCTCCAGACTCTTCAGATTCCCTATCACAGCAGAGATGGCAGAAGTCTCGGCAGGCCAGCTCCCCCATGTTGGGGGGGCTTTCTCAGAAGCCCTGCCTGTGCCATTCCGCCAGTCCTCCCAGTGATTTTGTGAGGTCCTAAATCCCTGTATTAATTTCTTTTCTGCTTAAAATAGCGAGAGTGATTGCTATACCTGCAAATAAACCCTGACTGATACAGGGTGATATGCTGATACCACCACTTTGTGGAAAAAGAAATGTTTTGAGACTGAACAAAAGGAAGACCATAATCCTAAAATAAAAAGACAGTTTCTTAAATTGTATTAAATCAGTCCCATTTCTCATGTTGATCATGGAAATTTCAACACCAGTGGGCTATAAAGGAAGAAGTGAGTTCAGAAGAGGAATTAAAAAGAAAATATAAAGAGCAGCCCTGAGAGGGACATGGGGACGTTGGGGACAGCCATTTTCCAACTGCGACGGACCCTGGCACCGCTGAGTTCAGTATTCATTTAAATGTCACAAGCAATATTATTTTATCAGTTAAAGGTCAAGGAGAGCTTTGATGAGGGGGAGTATTGGGCAGGAACCACAGCAGCCGTGTCCCAGAAAATAATTTGAGTGCTCATTAGTAATAGTTAAAGAGCTAAGTGGTGGTTAATCGATAACGACGGGGTTCGGAGGAAACAACTCCTGAGAGGAAAGAGAGGCGCTGGAGAGAGGAGCTGTCCGACAGGGCTCCTCGAGGCCAGCCCCACAAGGGCAGGCTGGCGCGGGTGTGGGATCCAGGAGGGCCTCTCTATTCAGCTGGCACTGCCCCACAGCTGCAGGGCCGCAGTGCTGAAGCCTGGCTGGCAGGGAAGTCTCCCGACTCAAAGTTGGGCACAGGCTCTGGTGACAGTGGCAGCAGTTGGTGATGTGTGTGCGGGCCAGGGTGGGGGGTGGGTGGGGTGGGGCAGGGAGTAGAGTCCAGCTGGTAGAGACAAGGGAGGGGATAGATGACACCGTGGTAGAACTCTACAGATGGAAGCACTTTGGCCATCTATGGGCCCAGTGACGTGAAGTGACACTCTCTCTCCCCTCCCTTTTAAACAGTGTATAATGGAAATTTCCAAATAGACACAAAAGTAGAGAGAAGAATACCATGAACGCCCATGGACCCACCATCACCCAAGGACAGAAGTCATCACCTCATCAGCCCAGTGATTTTTAAGCTGTTTTAGCCTCTGATTCTCTGCTCAAATAAAAACCTTATGTATGTGTAGCTGAATGAAATTGTGAAATATTTACTTGTGTTTTTCCCCCATTCCTTTATCCCATTTAAGCAGATGTTAAGACAACAAGCAATACCTGGGAGAAAAAAATATTTGCAGGGGAGGTAAGAGAGGGCAAAGGAGTTCCGTTCATTTGCTAAGGCTGCAAACAAAATACCGTGAACCGAGTGAGTGGCGTAGACAACAGGAATTCATTGCCTCCCAGTTCTGGAGGTTGGAAGGGTTTTCCCAGGATAGAAGGAGGGCTAAGAACAAGGGACCTGGACCAAGGAAGAGCAAGGCAGAGGGGACACTGGTCGGCTTCCAGGAGGCACTCATGTCCCAAGAGTGGCACAAAATCAGCAGAGACAGCTGGACCCACAGGTGCCTCTGGGTAGAGATGTGGTTTGTTGGTGGGCACACCTGTATCCCAGAAGTGAAGCACCCCCTGTAAAGAGCATTTCAAGAATATTTGGGGTGAATATTTCATCTGGCTCCTGGGGGTCAGAAATTGATTTAGAGATTTAGAAAACAGAGGAATTGATATTTTCTGTACCTCTCGAGTTTGTCCGCTGAGAGTTATATCGGCCAAACATAAAACAGATAGAAGCAGGACTGTTCTAGGTGGAGCTCACCCCTGACCCTATCTCCCCCTTCCCTAGGCAACCCAAGGGGTTTTAGGGTTCCAGGAAATTCAGTTTGAAAATACTTAGTGTTCACCTTCCCCCCTTATTGCGCACACAAGGACACAGGCTAGAAGAAGAGAAAATCTGACCACGAGTGGGTCCGAGGCAGGCTGGCAGCAGAGCCAGACGAATCCAGGACTCCTGATTTCCAGCAGAACCCTTTCCTGGTGGCTTCCCCAAAGATTTCCCAGAGAGGCTGATGCTATTTCTTTGATCCACATCCAGTTCCTATCTGGGTAGGTGTCTCATTGGACAGATGACAGCTGGGTCCCGGAGCTGTCCTGAAGTGGTCCTGGAGTCATTCCTTGGGACCCTGTCAGGTTTTTGTTTGTTTTTGCCATTCTCACAGCTGTGCGGTATCGTGTGTTCCTTCGACACATCCTCATTCATCTTTGAGGACCTCTGTGCTTTCTAGCCTAATGAGGCATTCCAGATTCACCTTGCCCTTTTCCTACCCCTAACCCACGGAATTAACTCTGAATAATTATTGTCTAATTGTCCTGTTGTCCTGCCTCCGAGCTGAGTTTTATTAGCTGTTTTCATAAGAAGAGGATTGGGGACATCATGATGCATTAGGGGGAAACCGTTGAAAAGGTACTTCTGTAGTGGAGGTTTGGTTATTCCGCAGTCAGATCATTTCTCAGGCACCTGAGTAATTCCCAGATACAGAAATGACTGAGGACCTTCCTCTCTGAGCTTGTCTCCAGCGTCTTTTATTACATTCCTCTGTGCTTCAACTAGATTCTGTTCTCTGTGATTAACCTTACCAATGCAGTGATTAATACCAGGATGGTGGCAAGCAACAGACTGTCCAGGAAAGGGGAATCTGAGATTGGACATCTGATCCAGTTGGATTGGAAGGCAACAGTGGTCCTGTTATCATTAGGAGATAGTGCTGTGGAAGGCCACATCACACACTGGCAAAACAGTTATCATCTGTTGTCACCTATGATGAAGGTGAGGCTTTGGGGGACAGAGTGGCTGCCGAGATAAACCGCTGTGGTGAGAATAAGGAATATGAAACCTGGGAAGTGGGCTGGCTGCCTCAGACTACACAGAGTGTTTTAGGAAAGAAATAACCTCAGGTTTTTTCCTTCCTTTTTAAAAAATAGCTTTAGTATAGTGCCAGATTGTAACAGGGTGCAGCCAGGGGTGCCCCAAATAGGGATTTGTAATGGGGTCCAGAACTCAGTGTCCAGGAAATATTAGGAAAATAATATATATGTAGGATGTCCTCACCCCTACAAGTCTGAGCTGGGGGATGGGACACATGGAGCAGGACCACTGAGAGTTGTTTTGAATAGGAACATTTTTGCGGATAACCTCTAGAACGGTCATTTAATATATCTATACCCTTTAACTGGTTTCATGAATATGTTAAACAGCAACTCCCCCTGGTTACAGAGCCTGCATGAGAGCTAAGAGATGATTGGCTCCATGCCATGGGGCCACAACTGCCCGGACTTACTATGGCAGCCCAGAAAAGCTGGAAAAATACTGGAATGCTGGCAGGCGTGGCCAATTGTGGGAGGAGTCAGAAATGGTGCAGCAGAGGAAGATTGGCACTGGGATTTAGACCCAGGTGTGGCAGCCATGTGGGGTCTTTTTGGGACCACATGGCTTTAGGGTGCTCCCTTTTTGCCATGTGGCTTAGGAAGCAGGAGAGACTTTGCCTGGAAGGAAAGGGGTGAAAGGACTCTTGCTGGTGGGCCAGGAGAAGTTGCCACGTAGGTTTGGATTAACTGGAGAATATGGCAGTGACACAGCTGATGGTGCCGGAACCAGGGGCTGCCTGAGCCACAGACTTCTACTTCTTTTTCTGAGTTATGGTACCCAAGACTGGGCAGAGGGGGAAGGAAGGACTGTGCATTTGTGGGTACTCTAAAGGACTTTGGGATCTCAATGAAGACATTAAGTCATTACTTTTCAGTTTGTATAACTCTTTAAATAAATAATCCCTCTCCTTTTCACCAATCTCCAGCATTGAGAGATGTCTTTCCTTGGCAGCGGGCAAGGCGAACCTAGTACGGGGGGTGGGAGACCCCGGAGCACAAGGGTGGGTCCATTTGGTAATAATATATCATTCACATGCCCCACCAGGTCTGTTCTGTAAGATGAGTACTAGATTTACCAGGTTGATCACTTCCTAGTTACATACATGTCTAATCACTATGCTGTACACCTGAAACTAATATAATATTGTATGCCAACTACAATAGAAAACGTTTAAAATTTTTAAAAACAGCTTTATTGTCAATATAGCTATGTCTATTAGCACACAATAAACTGCACATATTTAAAATGAACAGTTTGCTATTTTTTAAAAAGATTTTATGTATTTATTTTTAGAGAGAGGGGAAAGGAGGGAGAAAGAGGAGGAGAGAAACATCAGTGTGTGGTTGCCTCTCATGTGCCCCCTACTGGGGGCCTGGCCCGCAACCCAGGCATGTGCCCTGACTGGGAATCAAACTGGTGACCCCTTGGTTTGCAGGTTGGCACTCAATCCACTGAGCCACACCAGCCAGGGCCAGTTTGCTATTTTCACACACACACAAAACACACACCTGTGAAGCCATCACAATCAAGACAATGAGCATCCATTACCAATAAGTGTCCTCGTGTCCCTTTGCAATTGACCCCTCCTGCTCTTCCTTGCCCTCCTGCCATTCCCAGGCAACCACAGGTCTGCTTTCTTTCACTAGTGATTAATTTGCATTTTCTACAATTTTTAATAAATGGGATCATACAGTGTGTACTCACTTTTGTCTGGCTTCTTCCAGTCAGGATAATTATTGTAGGCATTTGAGATTCATTCATGTTGTTGGATGTATCAGTAATTCATCCCTTTTTATTACTAAGTAGTATTCCATTCTATGGAGATACCAAATTTTATTTATCTGTTCACATGTTGATGACTACTTGGGTCATTTCCAGTTATGCAATAAATATTAGTGCACAGGTTTTTATGTGGACGTATGGTTGTAGGCTTCCATTTTTCTCGGGTAAGTACCTGGGAGGGAAATTGATGGATTGTGTGGTGTGTGTATGCTTAGCCTGTTAAGGAACAGCCTGGCTGTTTCCCCGTGGTGGCACTGCTTTACCTCCCCAGCAGCTGTGCACGAGAGTTCCAGGTGCCCCACGTCCTGTCCCAGGCTTTGTGTGGTCGCTTTTTAATTGCAGCTGTTCTGGTAGGTTTGTAGTGGGATCTCTTGTGATTTTAATTTGCTTTTTCCTGATGACTAATGATGCTGAGCATCTTTTCATGTCCTATTGGGTTATCTATATATTTTCACCCGTTACTGGTCATGTGTCTTTTCGAATCTTTTGCTCATTTTTAATGTTTTTTTCTCATTATTGAGTTCAGAGTTCTTTTAGATGCTGCATACACATCCTTTATCAGATGTGTCATTTGCAAATAATTTCTCCCAAGGTGTGGCTTGTATTTTCAGTCATTTGACAGTGTCTTTTGAAGAGTTCTTAATTTTGATGAAATCCAATTTATTAAAATATTTAAAAATAATGAACTGTACCTTTGGTGTTATATCAAAATCTTTGTGACTTTTATGTGTTTCAATAAAACTTTATTTATAAAAACAGACAGTGGGCACATTTGGCCTACTGGCCAGAGTTTGCTGATTCCTTTAAATCTTCAAACACTACTAAAACTCTATCAAAGGCAGACCCATCCATTCCTGTCTGTTGAGTCTGGTCCCCCCTGGCTTAGAAATCCTATGACTTCATCTGAGGTAAGTACCTCAAAAAAGAATGACAATTTTTTCATGCCTCACTCCATTTCTGCACTGATTTCAGACCCACCGACAGGGGCATATTGCTTTTGCCCCAGAGGCCCCAGTACAAAGCCTGCCTCAGAAGGAGGTGTCGACCTGCCGGACTCTCGGGTGAACAAAGCGAACGCTCTGATCATTCAACTGCTTCATCCTCTCTGCTTACTCGGGTTTGACCAAAAAAGTCAAGGTCAGGTCAAATTCTGCCCCTAAAGCTGTATGATGTTGATCAAATCACTCTACTTCTTTCTTCCTCTGCATTCCCATCTGTGGCAAGAAAAAAAGGTTTCTCCCAACACCCTTAATGTTCTCGAGTGGACAATACATTTCTTACCCACCTGGTTTGCTCTCTGCCACACAACTCCAAAGCTGCCTTCTCCTCGGACAGTTTGAAAAGGCTGCTTTCTCTCTTTTTAAAAGCACTATCCAAATGAAAGGTGTTGTTACTATTTTCTCTTTTTAAGTAATTCTAGAAAGCCCAGCCCAAGGATTTCACAATCTGTCACTGTCCCTTGGTGCCTCTGCCTGTTGCCAGGGAGAGAGATTATCCCGGCTTGGGGAAGGTCAGCCAGCCCCAGCAGGATCTCTAACAAGGCTTGGCTTTGCATCCCCCCATCGCAGATTCAAAGTCCGTGACACAGAGACTGAGTAAGACCACTCCGAGGCAAGCAGAGTGGCCACTGAAAAGAGAAGCAACACTCGGCACCACTCAGCTCCTCACAGACCACTCTCATCACCACCTGTGCCTGCAGGAGGCACGGGTAGGACAGGCTGCAGCCCATCAGAACCCTGAGACAGAATGTCTTAGAGAGCAGAGACCGCATCTGCATGGCTCTGGGGGCCCTGCTTTGAACACAGCAGAGATGAAAGCGTGGATCTCAGACGACCAGGGAGCTGGTGCACACCTGCACAGACATAACAGCATCTATCATGGTCATCTATCAATATGTGCAGGAGCCTGAGACCCGGTGATGTTCCTCATTGCATGCTAACCTCTTAAATGAATGGTTGCATTTCTTAAGAGTGAATTTGTTAATTCACTATTATCAAGAATGACTCCCATTTCATGTAAGGGTAAATAATTTGAAAGGAATTTCACATCATGGTCTAAATCTCATGGTTAAGTGGGGTAGGAGGACCCTGTTGTCCTTGCTGGGGATGGCAGTTCAGAGGTGAGGTGACTTGCTCCACATCACATAGCTAGAAAGTGGGAGAGCTGGCGTGGAACCCGCAGGCACTCTGACTCCAAGCCGAGCACTGTTCCCCTCAGGCCTTCCTTGTGCTGAGTGAAAAGATTTTTCTCATGGCGGGGGGTGCGTCAGTGAGGAGGCACGGGAGGAAAGGACAGAGACGAGACAGCTGATGACCGAGGACGGTGCAGGTGGTCCTGCCTACCAACAGGGACACAGCTCTTGAGGGCAAATAAGCGCCTTCAGCCCCCAGCTCCTAGCTTCTTACCTTACCACATTGCCCCAGGCTTATAAAACAACACTTAGGGAATAAGCACTGTGTTTTCTTTCTTTTTTGAAAAAAAGATTTTATTCATTGTTTTAGAGAGAGGGGAAGGGAGGGAGAAAGAGAAGGAGAGAAGCATAGGTGTGTGAGAGAAACATCCATCGATTGCCTCTCATGTGGCCCCAACCAGGGACCTGACCTGCAACCCAGGCACGTGCCCTGACCAGGAATCGAACCGGCAACGTTTCCGTTTGCAGGATGATGATGCTGTATTCACTAAGGTACACCTGTCAGGGCTTCTTTACAAAAGGATTCACCATAGAGAGCTTTGAATAGTAATCTCCCCAAAGGCATCTAAAATAGGGTTCACACCATGAAAATGGTATGTAAACACAGTTTGGGAAGACATTAGTTTATCGTATAAGGTCCATGTACATAGTCAATTGCATGGCAGGTTGCCACGGGGGACTTTGACCCGGGATGCGATACAATGACCCCTGAGAAGTGCAGCAGTGCTGGTCCCTGACTCTTTCTCTCCAGTGCTCAGCAAAGTGACACGTGGAGATGTGTGGTGGGGGAAAGCCCGGCTTTAATGACCAAAGCTGAAGTCCAATGATGTTGTCTTCCAAGAAGGTTGCCTTTGACTTCTTCTCATGAAAAATTAATAGGCACTTCACCGGCTGCTGCGTGTAATTACACCTGCTGGAGACAAGTGCCTGCCAACCTGCACGGCTCTGGCCATCTTCCGTGCGGAGTCTGCTCTCAGCAAAGCCCATCGGTTTGGGGGGACAAAGGGCCCCATTTTGGCCGAGCAGTTGAAGAGGAAGCAACATCATGGGGTGGAGATCGTATCACATGTTCTGCTGATGAGTCCTCACCCATCAGCGTTCACCTGGTAGAGAAGCTGAAGCAGACACACCTTGGTAGGATTCTAAACCTGTGGGCTGAGGACCTCAAAGAAGCAAGGAGGTCTTGAAATAAGGCCGCTAATTTTAGCATTTTTTTAACTAAAGGTACATCTACACCATGTGGGGTACTTGAAAAATTTTCACCTTAAAAATGGGCCATCAGCCCTGACTCATGTGGCTCAGCTGGGCGTCACCGCAGAGCGGAAGGTTGCTGGTTCAATTCCTGGTCCGGGCACATGCCTGGGTTGCAGGTTCCATCCCTGACGTGGGAGCACACGAGAAGCAGCTCATCGATGTTTCTCTCGTACATGAGCATTTCTTTCCCTCCCTTTTCCCCTCCCTTCCTCTCTCTCTCAAAATAGATTATAAAAATCTTTTTTAAAACATGAGTCGTCATACAATAAAAGACTAGGAACTTAAAACGAGGGAATTCCTTCTGCAACTGTGAAGCAGGGTTACCGAAGGAACGTCTCTTTGGACCGTACCTTTCCCTCATTTTTCAACAGCTTCATTGAGATATAATTTACATTCTGCCAAGTCTGTCCATTTAAAGTGTGTGACTTGGTGGTTTCTAGTATAATTTCAGAGTTGTGGAAATGTCTCCACAATCCTAGAACAGCTTTCCCCACCCCACTGTACTCATTAGGAGTATTCCCCACCCCATCCCGTCCCTCAGCTCTAGACAACCACTGATCAGTTTTTTTTCCTACAGATTTGTCTCTTTTGGACATTTAACATAAATAGAATCATACAATGCATGGTCTTTGGTGGCTAAGAGGAATGATCTGAATCCTCAAAACTTCACCCAGTCTTTGTCTATCTAACCCCCATGTGAGGTTAGGGTTCCTCTCACCCCTCCCAGAAGCCCTTCTCGCTCCCCCAGTGAATAGGGATGATTTCTTCCTGTTAGTGCTTCCTGTCTGGAGCGCTCCAGAGGTGGCGGCAGGCTAAGGCTGGGAGGCCCACCCCTGCTATCTCCAGCTTGTTCTG
Organism: Macrotus californicus; assembly: GCA_007922815.1. Taxonomy (NCBI): domain Eukaryota; kingdom Metazoa; phylum Chordata; class Mammalia; order Chiroptera; family Phyllostomidae; genus Macrotus; species Macrotus californicus. The sequence goes on along the minus strand of VMDR010001864.1, from coordinate 37,090 downwards.
GGGTTTCCTTACCTCTCACTGTTTGGGGGCAGCATCTTGCTGGCACACTTCTTAGCCTCCCCCCTCTCAATTGTGCCCAGCATAGTTTTCTTTTTTACCTTTCTTAAAAAAAAAGATTTTACTTATTTATATTTAGAGAGAGGGAAAGGGAAGGAGAAAGACAGGGAGAGAAACATTAATAATGTGTGGTTACCTCTCATGCACCACCCTCCTACTGGGGACCTGGCCCGAAACCCAGGCATGTGCCCTGACTGGGAATCAAACCTGTGACCCTTTGATTCACAGGTCCATGCTCAATCCACTGAGCTACACCAGCCAGGGCCGTAGTTTTCTGCCTGAAATGGTAATCAATCAGTTCATGTGTGCTGAAAGAATAGATGACTCATGGAGATGTTCCCAGACTTTGAGGAAAAAAAAAGGGCGAATGAGTAAGTAGAAGAAAGAAAACAAAGTCAAGAACAGGAACAAAGACAAAGCAAGGAGTGTGGGCCTTAAGAGTCCAACCTGCCCAGCAGCTGCGATTCTGTGTTGTGACTAGAGGGCTCTCAGAGGCGCTGGGCCAACAAGGGTCTCCCATTCACCTCCAGCAGCAATCCAAGGAACAGATTAGTCACTCCTTTTGCTGACGGCATTAACCGCCTCCATTAAAATGCAAATGTCAGCACCAGGGAGAGTGGCATATCGAGCTATTATCAGCCACTTCCACAGCAGCTACAATTGGAGCTCTTTGAAGACTGTATTTCCTGTTCTCTGAGGCCCAGAGGTGTTTGGTGGTGAGTGCAGAGTCTGAAAAAACCTAGGGCCAGGTTCCCTATGGCCACCTGCAAACTTCTTAGCATCCTTGATTTCCAAGCCAAGGAAGCCAGCGGTAAAGAGTAAGAGGGCTGCTGTCCTCCGTTTCTCTGCAGAGCTCCTGGGGGGTGAAGGGCTGGAGGTGGAGTGGAGGATCGCTCCCAGGGACCTCAGCTACCTGCACCCGGTGGCTAACACCCGGGGCCCCATGCCTCCATGGATGACCTGCCCTTGAGACACTCAGTGCTCCGTGCTGTTGGCTACCCTCTGACTTGAGGGTAACAATAAGTTACTCTTGTCCAGGGAAAGGTAAATCATCTAGTTGGAAGCATGGGTCTTCATCTCAAAATGCAAATGTGCAGGATGGGTTGGCACACTCTGGGGAATGGGTTGTTCTTTGAGATTCTCTCACCCTCCAGAGAGCCTAGGCTTCTCAGAGTTCCTTAAGTCTTGGCAAATAACTCACTACAGGCCTGGGCTGTCCTAGGCACTGGCATTTTTGATCTTCAGTTCTTAACTGGCTTTCATTTCCATCCTCTTCTGCTCCAGGGCACTCGTGCCCTCTTCTGGCCCCATTTGCCTCGGGAAATGCTCAGTGGGGACAAGTGTCTTCTCCCTCCACTCCCTGACACACCCTCCTCCTAAACAGTAAGCATCCATCCTTGTGACCCCAGCCTTGGCTGGGCATTAGTGGGGGAAGCCTGTCAATCAAACTCTTTCACACGGACTTCGTAACAACCATCAAGTCCTAGCGCAAGTCGTTCAATCTCCCAGGGGTGTCTGTATTCATTTTTCAACCAGTTTGTTGGAATATGATTTACATACCATAAGGGTCACCCAGTATTCAATGCGAGTCGGTGGTTTTTAGTGCATTTATTGAGATGTGCAATCACCACCATAATTTCATTTTGGAACATTTTCCTGACCCCCAAAAGAAATCCTGGACCAGTTTAGACATCACCTCCATCCCTCGCCCTCCCCAGTCCCCAGCAGCCATCAATCTGCTCTCTGTCTAGTCCCCCACGTCCATTTTCAGGGAACGACTGTCATTCCAAAGCATGACGATCTCAGGGTAGAACTTTAAGCAACGTGGGGGAAGGCATTTTTAAGTAGGAGAGTATTGCTGATACCCACTTCCACAAATACTTCTAAATATTCTAAAACAGTACCATTCTAATTTCAAAAATAGAAATATTCCTCCAAAAAGAAGCCTGGAGAGTGAATAAAGAAGGAAGTCCTAAAAGTAACCAAGGCACAAGGGGAAGATGGCTGGAAAAGTTAAGGGTGTCTGCAGATCTCAAAAAAAAAACAAACAAAAAAAGGCCAGCTGTGTCCTGGGGTGTGTGCACGCCATCTGGCCTCTGCGAACAGTCCTGCTTCCAGAGGGCACCCTGCCGTGGTCCTTGGGCCGGCCCCTAGCAGACAACAGCAGCCAGGTGCGCACACATCCTGGACTTGGTCTTCTACACATCTGCCTTTTGTTCCCGTGGCCTCCAACTCTTTCTTGGTTTTCTTCTGACCTTGAGGACTCCTCTTCTCTACAGGGCAACCCCGGGTTGCCTGTTCGGCCTGCCACAGGTGTCCTCCAGCCAATGGCCTCACTGTCATCACCATGTCACTTTGGGTTCTACCTGCACCTGCTCTGCAGTAGCTTCCTGACTGGTCCCCTAGGCTTTTGGATCTTGCTTTTCCAATCTTACCAGAGTTTGCTTCCCAAAATGCAGTGGACCACAACACTCCTGTCCCCGAATCCAGGGGGTCTTCTTCACTATCTCCAAACTGAAGTGCACCCTCTTTCACACAGTGCTCAAGAGCCCAGCCCACCTTTCACCTTCACCCACCTTGCAGGTCCCCCTCTCCCTCAGGTACCTCAGACTCCTTCCGCTCACTGTTCCCCAGATGTACCATTTGTTTACCCAGCAAACAACTACCTGGTACCTCCTATGTGCCAGGCACCAGGCTGAGCACTGGCACAAGAACGAATAAGACATTAACTGCCCTCAAGGAGCTCTGACTGTTGAGACAGTTCTGAAAACCAGTCAAGATAATGAATGTGACAAGTACTAGAATAGACATAAAAAGCAAGGTGTGCTGGGAGCTGAGGGGGAGGGGCGGGGGAGGGGAAGAACATTGCAGAGGGCTCAGAGGTGCCAGTTCGGTCTGTGTCCACGTGTGGCGGTGGTGGTAGGAGGAGAGGGTCATCCCGGCCGAGGCAAAGTGTGGTAACGTGGAGAAACAGCGGCGAGCAGTGGAGGCTGGCACAGAGGAAGAGGGCGTTTCAGGGACAGTTTTCAGTAGAGTGTGGGGCATTGATGACCAGATGGGGGGAAAGTGGAGGACAGATTAGAGGGCAAGGAGGGAAGAGGAGGGAGAGTTGGCCAATTGTCCAGGCAAGGAGGGAAGGAGCAGGATCGGGGCACAGGCGATAGCCAGAGAACATGGAAGAGACAGATGTGAAAAGACAAAGGCAAGGATAGGAGGGGAGGAGGGATCTCCACTCCAGTACACCGAAATTTCCAGAATGGCAATCCCATCAGCGGAGAGGAAAGGGGGAAGGGCAAGCTTGCTGTAGATGACCTTAGTTTTAGAAAACTTGCATCTGGGGATCTGGGGGGTCTCAAGGGGCACCCACGAGGAGCTCTCCACTGGGCAGGGGAAGCTTAGAACGGGGAAGGGAGGCAGCAACAGAAGATCCAGAATTTAGAAATAAGTTAGAGGAAAAAAATTTGTTTATCCTTTGACCCAGCAATTCTTAGGAATTTCTCCGAGGATATAATTAAAGATGTAAGTGAAGACCTAGCTACGAAGATGCTCATTGTTCAGAACAGTAAAAGAGTGGAAACTTTCCATAAGCTGCTCTGACAGTGAAAAATATCCACCAGGAGGGGATCGGTTAAATAAATGATGCTATATCCTTGCAATGGAATTCTGTTCGGACAATAAAGTGAATACTGTAGATGAATGTTTATTGACATGAAAATTGGCCACAATTTCTGTTAAGTAGAAAAAGCAGATTCTAACACTACCAGTAGAGTGACATCCCACTTTTTGTGTAAGAAAAAAAATTAAGATGCTAATGGTTCTTTCTAGGTGGTATGATTATGAATGCTTTTCTTTTTTTAGTCTCCCTATACTTAATCATTCAAGGCTTTTGTTCAAATATAATGGTTATTTAAAAAATTGAATAAAGTGAAAAGGAATGACCTATGGAGGACTCAGGGAGTGAGAGGGTTCAAGGATGGAGCCCGAGCACCCCTGATGACCCGTTCACGCAGCTGCCTGTCCGGGCGTCCCTCCCACGGCACATTTGCCGCACGGCTGCCTGGTGGAGCACAACCAGCAGGCGACCGACTGTGGGCCCTGGGCAAACTCTGATTCTCTAATTCTGTTTTCTCATCTTCATAGTGAGGAGAGTAACATCTCCCTCAAAATGGTTACGTGACAATAACACATTTACAGACACACAGTAGTTGCTAGATAAATATTAGCCCGCCCTCCCTTTTTGCTCCCCCCAGGCCTGACCTCCAGTCTTTTTTGACCCCCACAGTGAGAATGAATGCCTCTTCCCTCTGAACCCCTTAAATGCTTTATCTGAACCTCTACTGAACACTGACTGAACTGTGCTCTGGATGGAGTTAGTGGCCAGCTGGTCTCCCACCTGACCGTGGCCAGAGTTGGGCCACCTATCCCTGCCGAACCCAGCTCGCAGGAGGTGCTCTATGAATGTTTGTTGACTAAATTCATGATGCTTTTTATGACTTAGCTAATCATGGATTACTCAAAGGCTGGATTCCTCAAGGGTTAGTTTATTCCAATCTCTTGGAATTTTTCTCCTCCCAATTTATAACTCTGGCAAGGTTTATTTTCCAATCTGCAAAAAAAGCTGAGCCGCAGAGAGAGAACGGGCAGCTCACACAACCCTCTAGGCTCCTTGTCGGGAGCCCTGCAGAGAACCGGAGGATGAAGATCCGGTGAAGCGAAGGCTGGTTCTCCCCCCACCGGCAGCGGTGTGGCTCCCTCCCGTTCTCGGCGCTGGGACTGCCAGAACTTCCATCGGGACGGCCTAGGGGCGAGGGGAATCGGATAGGCGTGTCATTCCACAGGCCTAGGTCCTCTTTGACCCGCAGTAAAGTCCTCTCCACTCCTGCCTCTGTCGCTAGCGCTGTGCAGGAGCGTCGGGCCGTCCTCTGCTCTCTCCCCGGTCCCGCCTCCAGCGGAGCTTCCACTTTGCTCTGGTAGCATCGCATCCCTCCCGATCACATCCTACCATTGTAGGGAAGGCAAGCCGGTGCTGACAAAAGATCCTTCGGGTGCAAGTCAGGAGACCCGTGTGACCGCGGAACGTTGATTGAGCTCTCGGAGCCTCAGTTTCCGCATCTGTGAACTGGGAACGACCACGGGGGCCCGTCCCCGGTCACATCCCAGGGTTACCGAAGGGAAGCAAACGAGATAAGTCAAAAGCATAAACTGGCAAAGCGCTCTACATAAACTCCAACTGTTCCTAGTGCTGTCTGCGGGTCTCCCTCTCCATAACCACCCACCAAAGCGGACCTGTCCGCCCCGCCCTGGCTGCAGCGGCCTCACCCACTGCACCTCCATCTTTTCCGTCATTGTCTTTCTGCGCCTCAGAGATGCTCGGTCTCTCCATCTTCCCCGTCCATTTCGGGGTCCAGCTCTTGCGCCCCTCTAGCCTCTCCGGGGGCTGTGGGCTCCGGCTCCCTGCTGCAGTCGCTGCCCGGGCGCCCCCCACCCTGTGCGCCCTCCTTTGGCACGGCCACCAGGCCAGAGAATCGCCCAATGAGAGCGCCGGACTCAAGTCTGACAGCTCAGGAAGTGGCCAATCGAGCCAGGCCAGGGAAGGGGGGTGCAGTGCTGGGGCTGAAGTTGGGTTGAAAGGGGGGGCGATTAAAGGGGGATACAAAAGAGGGGAGATAGAACAGGGGGTACAAAAACCTCAAGCGGCGGTGTTGCGGGGGGGGGGGGGGGGGGGGGGGGGGGGGGGGCAGGGTGGAGAGAAGGACCGAACTCCGCCCAGGTCTGGCCAAGAACCGCGGGTTGGACGCGGCTCCAGGAGCCAGGGAGGGAGGGGGCGCGACGAAAATTTTAGGTGAGGCAGAGGATATGGGCCCCCTGCAACCCCCGGAGCCTGGCCTGAGGATGCCCGCGGGGCGCCGAGGCGGGGGCAGCGGCCGGGCCAGGGGCGGAGGCGACCGCAAGTCGCCGTGAGCCGAGTCCGGAGCGGCGCGGGGGGCGGGGAGGCGGCGGGAGGAGGGGATGCGGAGGGCGCTCCCGCGGCGGCGGCGGCGGCGGCGGCAAGCAGGCGAGCAGGGAGGAGCGGCGCGAGCGGCCGGAGCGGCTCAGGGCCCGAGGCGTGCATGGCGCGCCCTGCGCCTGGCTCCCGCCGGCGCCCCCGGAGCGCCCCCGGGGCGCAGCGGCTCCTGGGCGGGCCGCTGCCGGCCGGCTGCCTCTGAGCCCCGGCCCTCGATCTCCGGATGCCGTGCTCCTCGGCAGAGATCCGCCTGCGTTGGGGCAGGACGGCAGCGACGCTGTGCCGGATTCCGCCCTCCGCCTAGTCCTTCTGCACCCGGCCGCGGAGGGCCGCAGCCGGCTGCGAGGAGCCTGGAGCTTTCGGAGTCGGCGCGACAGTCCTCTTGGGCCGGCGGGTCCGGGCCAGCCCCGCTCCGTTTTGGGGGAAGAGGGAGACGAGAAGGGAAGGGCCGCGCCGCAGGAGCCGGTCCTCGCCCCCGCCCCCTGCGCGGACGCGCGGAAGGCTCGGCTGGGTTTTCTTTGGGGCACGCTCCCCCTCTCGCCGCGGGAGGTGGGGGATGCGGACGACGCCCCCCCTCCCCCCGGGCTCCAGGACCCTCCCCCCAGGGCTCCGGAGCTGTTGCTCCGCCTGCCGCCCCCTCCCCCGTCCTCTCCACCCTCCATCCCACCTCCCCACCCCTCGTAAGAAAATAATGCTGGCTGGCGCTCGCACCTCCCAGTCGCTCCCGGTCCGCTGCAAGGAAAGGGCACCGCTGGGTACCCACGCCGGGACCCCTGCCTAGCCGCTCCAGCCACTGCCGAGCCGCCCGTGCCGCTGGGCTCTGCCGAGGTACAATCTGCTAGCGCCGCGCCCGGGCACTGGCAGTCTCGGGGAGGCGCCGCCTGCAAGGACATCTCTCCGTCCCGTCTCGTCCGCAACTCTGGTCCTGGTCGAGCTCGACGCGAGCCAGGAGTCCGGACGTCCCTCTGCGCTCGGCGCAGCAGCTCCGCCAGTCTCCGCCGCTGCAGCTGGAAGCCCGTTCCATCTCGGAGCTGGGACTCCTGACGCGGACTCTCGGCCACTTCTCACCTCGGGGCTGCCGCCGCCTCCCGCCTCGTCCTCCTTCCCCTCTCACGACGGGGGTGCCAAGATGCCCCGCTGCTGCGCAGGGCCCGGGGCCGCCACCGACGTGTGACCCCAGCCTGGTCCCCCTGCTCGGCCGTCCGCCCTCCCCGTGGAGACCCCCGGCCCGGCCCCCGGGGGACGAGGAAGAAGACGACGAGGCCGAGGGGGGGATGTCCGGCCCCAAGAGCGTGAGCCCCCCGGGCTACGCGGCGCAGACGGCGGCGCCGGCGTCCCGGGGAAGCTCGGATCACCGCTCGGCGTGGGGAGCGGCCGATTCGCGCGCCAATGGGTACCCCCACGCCCCTGGGAGCTCGGCCCGCGGCTCCGCGAAGAAGCCGGGGGGGGCGGTGACTCCGCAGCAGCAGCAGCGCCTGGCCAGCCGCTGGCGCGGCGACGACGACGACGACGACGACCCTCCGCTGAGCGGCGACGACCCCCTGGCCGGGGGCTTCGGCTTCAGCTTCCGGTCCAAGTCCGCCTGGCAGGAGCGCGGCGGCGACGACTGCGGTCGCGGCAGTCGCAGGCAGCGGCGGGGCGCGGCCGGCGGGGGCAGCACCCGGGCGCCCCCTGCGGGCGGCGGCGGCGGCTCGGCGGCCTCCGCGGCCGCGGCCGGCGGGACCGAGGTGCGCCCCCGCTCGGTGGAGCTGGGCCTGGAGGAGCGGCGGGGCAAGGGCCGCGCGGCCGATGAGCTGGAGGCCGGCGCCGTCGAGGGCGACGAGGCGTCCGGCGGTGGCGGCGGCCCGGCGGGCTCGGGCGCGGTGCTGTCGCTGGGCGCCTGCTGCCTGGCGCTGCTGCAGATTTTCCGCTCTAAGAAGTTCCCGTCGGACAAGCTTGAACGGCTGTACCAGCGCTACTTCTTCCGTCTGAACCAGAGCAGCCTCACCATGCTGATGGCCGTGCTGGTGCTCGTGTGCCTCGTCATGCTGGCCTTCCACGCGGCGCGGCCACCGCTCCAGTTGCCCTACCTGGCCGTGCTGGCGGCCGCCGTGGGCGTGATCCTCGTAATGGCGGTGCTCTGCAACCGTGCCGCCTTCCACCAGGACCACATGGGCCTGGCCTGCTACGCGCTCATCGCGGTGGTGCTGGCCGTCCAGGTGGTGGGCCTGCTGCTGCCCCAGCCGCGCAGCGCCTCGGAGGGAATCTGGTGGACGGTGTTCTTCATCTACACCATCTACACGCTGCTGCCCGTGCGCATGCGGGCTGCGGTGCTCAGCGGGGTGCTCCTGTCTGCCCTCCACTTGGCGATAGCCCTGCGCACCAACGCCCAGGACCAGTTCCTGCTCAAGCAGGTAGGGGCCCCCCTAGCCACAGGGACTGGGCTGAGGGGGCCTGCAAGGTCACTGACAGGCATCCCACCCTCCTCTTTTTAAACTGGTGTAAAGGGCACAGAGAGTCAGGGCTGTGTCACCTGTGGGTTGCCTTTGAGCCTCTTAACCCGCTCTCAGGCCCAGCATTGTCGCTCACTAAAGGAGTGCCTTTGTATTACCTGTGCTGTTCCTGGCCCCGCAGAAAACATGCACTAAACTGTAGTCTTTATTGTAGGGGTAAGAATGAGGAAGGACATGGACAAGTCCCCTTCTCCTCCTGTGCTTCTGTCCCTTGTGTATGTACAAAGGCCCCTGACAAAAGTAGCTGGACCCTGTAGTGGATTCTCCCTCCGTGGAGCCGCTGCTGCTTTGTTAAGGGAGGTCTGGATAACCGGCGGGGGAGAGGAGACCCTGGGTACCCCTTGCACAGTCTTAGGAAGAGAAATAAATGATCATTCTGCCTGCTGTCCGTGGCTGGGAATAACAAGTTACAAAAGTGCCCCAAGCTAAAAAAGCTGCCACCGACAAAGGTAGGAAGGAGCCTATGAGAGATGTGTGATGGCAGTCCCCCTCCTTGCGTGAGCAAAAAGCTAATGTTGGACGTTGTGACCCCTTCCTGTTAGTGCTCCTGGTTCTAGCTTGTGGTGGGGGCTTTTTAACCCTGCTGGGGCTGGTTGAACGATCCTAGGATGGTGGGCTCAGGGGGGGGGGGGAGTAAAACTTTGTTAGCAGGTGACTCCACTGAAGGGTTTTGGGAGAGGGCTGTGCTTGCCGTCCTCACCTTGGGGTGAGACCAGCCCCTCCAACAGGCACACCTCCCTTTGGCAGTCCCCTTGTCTGCATGCAACTCCGTGGACCTCCACTGACCCTGCTGAGTCCGCAGGTTCGCATGCAGCTCGACTGGAGAGAACCAAGAGGGCTCTTGCTGCAGGGTCGCTTTTGACCGTGGACCTCACTGCAACCCTCTGAAGGAGTGTGCCTCTGTAGAGCTTCTTCACTCTACTCCATCACCATTGCTCTCCTGCCCCCCCCAATGCCTTTCTCACACTACCATCCTGTTGGGGACCACCTCTTTGTTGAGGGGCTCTCTTATGCCCCCAGCTCTCACCCAGGGACTAGCACCAGTATGCACTCCAGGGCACTGGGCTCTAGCTGCACCTCCAAAGTGCCCTGTGACTAGAAAGGAGGGGACCTGCAACCTCTTTGGGCCTCAGGTTCCCCTAGAGAATGAGAGGATGGTGTGAGCCCCTCACAGTTCCGCCCTTCTCTGCCTCAAGCCTCACCTCCTGCAGGTAGCCCTCTTCCTCCCCAGCCATCCTGGCCTCTTCCTCTTCTGCACGGTAGCTGTGGTGTGAGAGCCACAGCCTAGAGCACTTACTGTTCTCCAGGATCCATCGGTCTTGCTGCCTGTCTAGCGTAAGCCCCGTGGACCGAGGAATGCTGAATTACATGCATTTTTTTCTGCTCTACCCTCTCTTCCCTAGGACAGTGAAGGGTACTGAGGGATTTAGGAACTGTTACCAGTTTGGTTGGATTTCAAAGAGTGGAGTAGGTGGGGTTGTTAGTGCTAAGTTAAAGTTTTCCTGGTCTGGGATCAGAAGAAAAACTTGAGAGATCAGTTTTGAACTTGAGGAGAAACCAACTGAGAGGGGATGGTTTTAAAAAAAAAAGTTAACTACTTATTGTTAGTGCTTTAAAGACCTCGACTTTTTTGACCTGAGGACCCCCGCTGTCACATGGGTGTTGTATCTTGGGGGTTGTTCCCGGCTTGGGTGGGTGTAGCTTTTCTCCAGGGGAAGGGCATGTCATCCAAACAGAGCAGGAGAGATTTCCAGGGTCGTTCAGGGTATTTGCTAAACCGGACTCAGGGTGCAGGGCCTGACCACAGCGGTAGCCTGATTCCTCCTGCGAGTCTGATTTCCGGGGGTCGGAGTCAGGTCCCAGGGAGGCAGCGCTGAGCCTGGGCCGCTCGGCTCCATCTTAGCACGCAGATGCCATTGCTGCGGCCAGTGTCTGTCTGACTTTCCCCTTCGAGTCCCCCCGGCAGGTTCCTGCCCTGCCGGTTCCCACACCCTGCTGCTTTTGTCCGCTGTGGTCTTCAGCTCTTCCGCCTGGGCGTAGACTTTTGGGTGGGTCCCCACTTTACCTCTCCAGACCTCTGCTGAGCACAGCAGAGCTTGTTAGGGGCGGTCTACTGCGAGGGAGTGCAAACATTGTTTCCTTTGGACTTCAGAGAAAACTGTATCTTTTTTTTGTGTTTGATTTACCTTTCTGATTGTGTCTGGTGTATAATTAGTATTTCTTGAGTAAACCCTGCTGGGGAATATACGCCGGACAGTCCAGTATTAACCTCTGCCTTAGATCACCCCGGAGCGGCAGGCATTTGCGGATGGCCTGGGTTACACACCTTGTCCTTTTTTTTTTTTTGGTGAGGACACAGGCCCAGGGAAGTGGGGTGGCAGCGCTTGGTTTCTAATGTTGGGGCTTTGGAAAGTCCCGTCCACAGTGTCATGGGCACGTAGTAGGCCCTCAGGAAGCTATTGGCATTTCTTCCCTTCTCCTCCTGCAAGGCTGGCCCCCCCTCTGACCTGGGCACTTTACTCTTCCCCAGCCCCTCTGATGTTTGGAGCTCTGCCTTGTACTCTAATTAGGAGAAACATTGGGTGTCTTACCCGGTGCCTCCTGATGATTTTTACTCAGCAAAGGGGGAGAGGCGAGGTGGGGCGGTCCTCTTTGAAGGATGATGTTTTTTCTTCCTTTCGTTGTCGCATCTCTGGCTCCAGCTCTAGCTCTTCCCCTGGTGTCTCCCTGCCCCCCGCTCTGCTCTTCCTTTCTCACTTCCTTTCTCTGCCCTCCCCTCCAGTCCTCTGTTGCTCTCTGCCCACCTCTCCTCTCCTCTGACAGCCTGCTCTGCTTCCCTTCTCTTTTGCTCCATCTGCGCCCTCTCGGCCTCTCCTCCGTGCTCAACTCACCGTCAGCTCCTCTGTGGGGCACAGTAGGAGCATCATGGGGCTGCTTTTTTCTCCTGCTTAGCGTGTTACAAGCCCCTCTGCTACACCCATACCATAAATAACACTGGAGCATCTGCCAAACACATTCCTCACTTGTGTTAATAGGCTGCGATGATGCTGGAGCCTGTTGCCACGGCAACCTCATTTTTGTTTGACTGTATCCCACTCTGCTACATAAAACCTCTGCATGCACTCACACACAAGCAAGCACGGTCACACCACTATTACATATGCTGAGCTATTAAAGATTATTTGGGAGAAAAAATCTTTGGGCCTGGTGAGGGCAGGTGGTCATCTGGCCGAGGAGATGAGCATTTTCCACTGTCCAGTGTTACTTTAGGAGGCGGTAGTGGATGGAAGAGCGCTTTGAGGAGTAAGAGTTCGGCTCAGTGTGGGGTGCCGTTGTTCCTCAGCCCCATTAAACCTGCCTGGCGTGGTTTCTGCGGAGAAGATTCTGACCCTGTGTGGGTCCCCGTGAGCTTGGGAGAGCGGTCAGAAGTTGTCCTTGCTGTGTGGGATGGTGGCGTACCCTCCGCCCAGCCTGTCTGCCGCCCCATCCTTGCTTCCCCCTGACCCTTCTGGAGAAACTCAGTGATTTTCTACATTTCACCCTTTGTGCCTGCCTGAACCCACAGCTGTCACCAGCCGTTCCAGATATCAGAAAGGCACAGACACTGTGTGGGTGATGTTCTGTGACTGTGAGCACGTGTGAGTGTCTGTAGCGAGGAGGCTGGGGATGGATGGGGGTAGGAACCGACTGCTGTGGCTGCCAAGGGGTGGGCACGTGTGTGCATGAGTGTGTGCACGAGTGTGTGTTCGCCGTGTGCACATGTGTGTCCGCCATGTGGGGTGGCCCCAGTGTGTGTGTGCATGCATGTGCGTGTGCCGGCCTGTTCTGTGGGCTGGCCTGGGTGATGGGGCTAGGTCTGGGGAAGCCTTTGTGTTGACTTTGAAAGGACGTCATTGCAGCTCTGTCCTGTTTATTCTTGGCTAGTGGCTGGCTTCCTGTGACCATTTGCCTTTCTGATTCTGGGCCTTGGTCGCCCTTCTGACCTTGACCTCTGGCTTCTTAGGCAAGCACCTTGGATGCATACCCCCTCCTTTCCCTAATGAGGCTTGGGGGCTAGACCTAAGTGGTTAGCTCCCCCGACCTTAAGGAGTCCCACCCTCCCCTTCACACACCCGCTCAGCTGCCCAGTGAGCCTCACTGAAGAGCTGTCTCCTCGCTCTGGGACTTGGCACAGAGGCCTGTTCGGTGGGTCACGGCGGCTCCCCATGTGTGCTGCTGGCAGCCACTGCCTCCCTGACCGCCCTGGTGGTGTGGAGGACACGCTTCCCCCGCCACCGCTTGGAACTGGGAGTCGCCTGTCACCGATGACTTCCCCACACCCTCGTTTCTCTGCCTTCTGGACTGGAGAGATCTGGCCTTTGGGAACTCCAGCAGCCAGCAGGCCGGGGTGGGGGGGTTGGCACCGTCTGGGGCCGAGGAGGGTCTGCGTGTCTTGCCTCGAGCCTAATTGTATTTGCCAGATATTTATGCTAATTGTTTTTGATTATGTTGTCTCCTCTATGGGTGGGAAGGGGGTGCTTGGAGGGGGGCAGAAGCTTTTGGCGGTGGGGGTTGAGTGGAGCTTCTGGATGGGGGCTCACGTTCTAGATCCCCGGCGTGCCTCTCCCCCGTGGGGAAGGCGTCGGGAATGGCAGAGACCCCGCGAGGAGCAGAACGATCAGCTGCTGTATTTGCAGGAATGCTCACTGTTAATAATTCAGTGTAAGTTTTGATCTGGAGCAAGACCATGAGGCCTGTGTCCTGTGGAACACTGAACAGCGTGCTCATGTTCCCATGTGGAGAGGACACCGGCAATGTCTCAAACCCCAGCATTGAACCTGCCTAGCCTCACACGGGAGCTTTCAAAATCAGCCTCACAGGCCTGGACAGCAGCCGCCTTGTGCAGACAGCTGGGCCCTGGCCATGAGTAGCTGTGGCAAGGGGGTCCCTGTCAGGGGTACACTGCAGCAGAAGCAGGGTGTGAGTGGAGCAGGAGATGGGGGGTGTCAGGGTGGAGGGGCACCCCATGTGGAAGCCCCCCTGTGATTGTATGGACCAGCCTCTTGCTGGGCCACTGCCAGTCCGTGGCTGCCCGCTCACACCTCAGGTGGCCGCATTGTCTCCTGACGGGTCCAGATCACGGTCGTTTACTTCCCAGGAGCAGGAGCCTGTGTCGGGATTGGAAATGGTTTGCTCCAGGAGCTCCAGTATGGGCTCATCAGCCCTCTGGGTACAGTTACGTAAGTTATGTTGTAGCACAGGGGTCCCCAACCCCGGGCCGCAGACCCATTGGTCTGTGGCCTGTTAAGAACCCCGCCTTGACGGAGACTAGCCCAAGCTCCGCCTCCTGCCTCTCATGGGAAAACTGGTCCCTGGGGCCAAAAAACTTGGAGACGCTGTTTAAGCATATCCTTCTTTCATCCATGCTCATCAGACCAGGGGTGGGAGGGGGGTGGGGGGTGTAGTTAGCTAATGGAGGGTCGGATCAGCATTCACTTTCTCTCCCAAATACGGAACTTCATGAAAACCATCGGAAAGCTCCACCCCCACCCCACCCCCAGCCCCCCTTTTCTCAAGGCAATGTCCAAATGCAGCACAGGGAAGATCTCTCTCTACCACAGCGCGAACAGAATTGAGTTATGGGGGCCGTGGGCTTAATGTGAAGCTCTGTTCTGGGCCGGTTGCTAGTAAAGACCGTTGGGGGCTTGGTTAGGGTTATGGGCATATCTAGTTCTCTGGAGGGTTGAAGTACCCCCTGAAACACCATGTTTGATGCAAGAATTCAGAGGAGGGTGACTAATTTGGCCAGGGGACTGCAAACCTGGACTGCTGAGAGAACATTTGAAAGGAAGGGGGGTAATTTGCTGGGAGGAGAGTGGACTGCAGCAAGGTGAGAACACCTGGAGAGACGGGCAGGGCATGGTTGTTGGGCTCCCTGGCATCAAACGTAGAGGGATCAAACGTATTCTGGTTGTTCCCACGCTCAGGGTTGGGGGTAACAGGTGGAAATAGTTGACAGATTTCAGCTCCAGGTAGGAGATACCCTCGTAGCCCTTGGGGTTGCAGCCGTCCAACCAGACACCTCCAGGGTAGCCGGCTGTGTGAGTGGAGGGGTCCAGTGCGAACTGGGTGCCTGCCCTCCGAGCTTGTTGCTGAGGATATGGAAGACTGTGCTTCCAAAGGTCTGGGGTGGGGGCCAGGAATGGATCTGTGTTTCAGAGAGCTTGGATCTAGTTGTCAAAGCTCCCCAGGTGGCCTTGATGACCACCTGTTAAGTTCAGGATCCTGCGGCTCAGGCCGCACCCAACGCTAGCCTTCTGTGGTTATCTTGCAAACGCACGGCTAGCTGCGCAAGTCCACTGGAGTGTGCGGGCATGCCCGTCTCCGCTTCTGTTCAGAGGAGGCACAGTCACTTGCAGCCTCAGCGGGACAGGTACAGGTGGGGCTGGGAGTGTGTGCGGATGCAAGGATTCAGATCCAGAGGCAACTGGTTATGACAGAACAGGCTGAGGGGGATGCCTTACACCTGGACTCACTCCCCTGTTCCTCCGAGCAACCATTGCCAGCCCCGCCTCCTGTTTGAGGCAAGGCAAGCTATGGCGCACCAGGGGGATAGTGATGGGAGTTCGGCAGCTGGACCTCCATTTGAGTCCTGGTTCATTCATTTGTCTGGTAAGTGAACATGAAGAACATCAAGGGTACCCAGGTCTGGAGAGGATGGCCCAGAATGAGGCAAATGAGGACCGGGCTAGAGGTGGGAGACTGGAGGCAGGGAATTAGGAGATGGTCTGGAGGAGGCGGAGTGGGAAGGAAAGGAAAGGGAGACTGGGCTGGGAATGTGGGGGGGCGGGGAGCTTGTGGGGGGCAGGGATGCTCTCTGCGAACAATGAGATACAGTCACAAGGAAACGGGGGTAGACAAACAAACAGTGGGAGACAGTAGTGGCTTTATTCTTTAGGCCAAACTCATGTGTCATTGCGAACCCCACCGCCCCACCCCCACTACTGCTTGCTCTGGGAGGGGTGTGAGCTGTGGCTTCTGGGCTTTAGGCTTCCTGACCTCACACTTGGGTGGTCCTGCCTTTCCTCCCCTTAGGGGCTCCCTGGGCTTCATCACACAGCTCAGTGAAGTCCCAGTTAGCTTTTGGAAGGGATCCTGAGGGACCTACTGCCAGCCTCGGTGCCCTGGCACATAGTAGGTGCTCAGTGAGGGTTTGTTTGTTTGAGCGAACGTGTGAATGGGTGGTGGGGTGGGTGGACAGCCGCGCGCAGACTGTCGGCTGTGCGGAAGTGCTAGACAACACCTCCACAGAAGGAAGATGTAGCTCTGCTCAGAGGCCTATTTTGGTGAATTGTGATCCCAGACGCTGAGCAGGGCTTCCCAAGTCCCTCCTGCTGCCATTTAAAAACGTGCCTTCCTGGAAAGAGAGAACCGTTGCCTGGCACGGCCGATACTGTATCACTCCTCAGACTCGAAAACCATTATTAAGTCTTTCTCCTTTTCCCCCTTCATTCAGGCAACAACCGTTTCCTGGGCGCCTACTGTGTACCAGGCACCGTGCTAGGCCCTGGGAGTCCCAGGATGATTCAGGCTGCATGCCTGCTCCCAGAACCGCCTTTGGCCCAGGCTCTCCCACTGGGTGTGGTTTGGAGAGGGGCGTTACTAGGTGTTTCACCTCTGCTCATTCAGTTCTGTGTCAGATAAGTTTAGGAAATACTCGGTTAAACAGAATTCTTTACTATAGAACTGGAAAGATTTTATTAGTATGTTAATAGGTTCTAACATTTTCCAAGCCCGTACCAAACATATTCCACTAAAGAACCAATTTTTCAAGGAACATAATAGGGGGCATCAGTATCTGTTCTAATTGGCTTTAGGACGGTGCTGCAGGGGCTGGGAGGGGCCTGGAAGTTTCTCAGGGTCCAGCCCCTCCCTTGGGGGGGTGGGGGGGTGGCAGACAGAGTGAGGCAGAGGGATTTAGACAGGGGTGTTTGTTTGGGGGCTTTCCTTCCTCCAGGAGGACACTGTCCACCCTGCAGTGGCTGGCTGCCTGTTTTAAAGGCTCATTCCCCGTCTGGGCCCAAAATCCTTTATAAAATGAAATGACCGGGCTGGAAGGGACCAGGGAGAGACCCCCTGTATGTAGTTCCAGTTTCTCTTAGGGGTCTACATTGCACCTTCACTGAAAGCTTATCCCTTACGTACATAACCTCATTCAATCTTCGTATCAACCCTGTGAGAGAGACATTTTTGTCCCTCCTTCAGGGCTGCAGAAACTGGAATATGGGAAGGTAAATAACTTCTGCAAGGTCACACAGCCAGAGAGCCCAGCAGGTGGTTCAGTGACTGCCCATATTCCCTGAGCATGTGCCTTTCCACTCTTGCCAGCCGGACTTCCAGCTGCCAGCACCTGAGGGCTTTCTCTGGCCCCAGCCTCTTTGTCTGCTCTTGGGCCAGGTCAGAAGGGTTGGGGAGTTACCACACCCAGAGCAGCTCTCAACCAATGACCGTTGGGTGCTGGCAGATGAGCACCCCAGCTCCCGTGTCCCTGGGGTGGAGGGGTATTGCTCTGAGACAGGTGTCTCACGTCGGTTCCCGGTCCTGTGGAAGGAGTCAGCTCTGGTTGTCCACAGGGGTGAAAACTTTTTGTGGGGCTTTCTTCCCTTTCTTTTCCTACTTCTCTACGCCCCTTCTAATGTTTTCCTGGGCTCACCTCCCAGATAAACCACTTGTTCTCAAATCCTGGTCTCAGGGTCTGTTTCTAGGGAAATCCACAATAAGAGTGGAGAAGGCAGGATTCTAACCCAGGTCTGACGTGAACCCCGGGGAGGGGAGAGGCCGCCTACTGGAGCAGAAAGCAACTGGTGCGGGGCTCTGTGGCGGACTCAGACACCGAGTCCTGCCCTGGCCCCTCGCTCCCATTCGCTAGCATATCTTTGCCCCTGGTGGAGTGGTTGCCGGACTGGCAGAAGGATGTGGAAATTTAAAAGCTACAAATATTCATAGATTTTTTTCAATTTCTGCTTCTTAAAAATGTGTGGCTTTCTATCCTCTACGTAGTGGCTCAAATATCAGCCAAAAGACTCGAGCGCTTTTACGCTGATAAGCGTTTATAGCCGACAAAGGGCTTCACTGCCAGTGACCTCATTTGCTTCTCGTGACAGCTCCAAGGAGGTGATGGGTGAAGCCGGGGCAGACACTGGCTTTGGGGCCCAGGGGGACATCCTGGGTGCACGGTCCTGGCTGAGTTGCCTTGCCCTTTCTCAGTCAGTTTCCTCTCTGTAAACTGGCAATATGAGATTCCTGATGGGCAGGATCTGCTGTTGGCTGGTCCAAACAGGTTAAGGCATAAAAGGGCACTCACAGCTACAGACCTGTGTTGTGGAGAGGAGATAGAGGTTCAGAGAGGTTGAGTGACCTCATTTAGGTCACACAGCGAGCTAGTTAGCTTAGGAGTCACTATACCAATCCCGATCTCTGAGTTTTCACAGCGCGCCCAGCCCTGGGCCTGCCGGGCGGTGCCTACAAAAGCTGCAGAAGGCACAGCTGCGCTCCACAGTGGTCTCCGTCTGCTTTTGGAGTGCATGGTTTTTCATTTGTCACGGCCTCTCTTCCCTCATGGTGTCTGGCTCAGACGGGCATTAAATGATTTGTCATTTCCTGAGCCTGCAGTGCTGCTGTGAGGAAAGGCAGTGCTGAAGTGTTCAGGGGACACTTGGGAGCAGATGTTTACCTACAAAGAGCCCCTGAGTGGTTTTATGGATGAGACCCAGAAGAGGGGTCAGAAGTGACACCAGGACAGCTTAGCTCTGGCGGTGAGACTGCCTTATACCTAGTCATGGTGGCAGAAGTGGAACAGGGGAGGGAAGGGAGGAGGCTCCCGGGGACACACAGGACCACTTCTGGGTGTTCCCTGGAGGTCAGATGCAGCCCTTCTGCCAAGCAGCACCCAGTAGATGAGCAGTCCAGTGCTTACTAGTGTGTTTCTAGGATGCGTTTAAAACCCAGCTTCCCAGAAC
Organism: Macrotus californicus; assembly: GCA_007922815.1. Taxonomy (NCBI): domain Eukaryota; kingdom Metazoa; phylum Chordata; class Mammalia; order Chiroptera; family Phyllostomidae; genus Macrotus; species Macrotus californicus. Next base: position 18,539 of record VMDR010001864.1, on the reverse strand, counting down.
CGTCCACCCCTGAAACGCACCCCAGGTGTACTTCAGCTCTGCTTCACGTGCACTTCTGACTCTTCAAGAGAAACTACAGGAAAACGAAACTCCTGCCCAAGGGCCATTCTATTGCTAAGGGGATTTTCGAGGTTTTATTTTTACATTCTCTTTTGGGGATGGGAAGGCTATTTATTTATTCACTTAACATGCTCCAGTCCCTGGTCTTCCTCTGGCCAAGTCCCTTCTCCTGAGGGATCCGCCCATCCCCCCGGCTCGCTCCCTGGCAGCGGTACCAGCTGGAAAGTGCTTCGGCCCTGGCTTCTCAGCTGAGGAGGCTGCCCAGGGAGAGGGGCCAGAGCTGCACCCCCAGAGGGCAGGGTAGGCTTGTGCCCCTCCACGAGCACGGCCTTTGTAACATCTGGTGCTGTGAATCTAAACTAGAAACATCCTCTTCTTTTTCTCTGTAACACTTATTTGGTTTGTCATTTTATCTTGGTGGGTGATTTTATCTATTAGTCTTTCTGTTCAACTGCCAGCCCTCAGAGGGCAGGGACCTTGTCTGTTTTAATACCCAGGTATTTACCAAGTGTCATTGACTCTCTGACCCTTTCTCACGAGCGCTGGGGGAAGAGGGCAGGTAGTTCCCATCCCCAGGTTCCACAGGGAGTCCTGACTCTTGGCAGGGAGGGGTCCCTTACAGTGCTCCCTTCCTAGACAGGGCACGCTTGTCCTCTTGGGCAGGGGGCCACGTGCCTGCGGTCCCAGTCTGAGAAGAAAGCGTTCACTTTTATTCTCTTCCCTCGCTCGGTCACTCACTGATCTGTCAGGTGATGTCAGGAAGGACCGAGTGCACCCCTTGGCCTCCGCCTCCTGTCCTTGGTCTCTCCTCTCCTCCTGCTCCCTGAGTCCTCTCCGCTTCCCTCTTTCCAGCTGTCAAAGGTAGGGGACACCTCAGAGACTGGCCAGGCAGCAAGTCCAACTCTGAGGACAGTCAACATGAGCATGGATACTGCACAGATTCCCAAAGTGTTCTTCACTCTTTCCCAAGCACTGCCGTGAAGTAGCAATTCTTGCAGGTGTTCCGAGCTTCCTTACACTTGACTGAGACACATCGCCGTGTGTGTGCCAGCCTCAGTTTTCCACCTCAGATGCCCACGGCTGGCATTTAACTTTCTGGGGAGCTAACATCAAGGAACCCAACAGCCAGCTGAAGGTGTGGGCCGTGAAGGCACATGTAGGAGTTTTTACATAACCCCGGCATCCAGGCTCACCTGGAGCGGGCCCGGGCACCAGCGCTTTGCAGTGCTCCTGGGGGTGACGCTGATGTGAACAGGGTTGAGAACTCCTGCCCTGAGCCTCCCTCCATCAGCAGAGGGATCATGTGGATGATGCGGGGTCTGATTTATGGTGATACTGAAAGGCGAGTTGTTTATAGCGCAGGGGTTTACTGTGATTCAGTAAAGGGTGATGGCCACTAAAAATTATTGCAGGCGTGTAAGAGGGGAGAAGACTTGGTTGGTGGTTGGCGTATAAAATCTTGTCAGGCAAGGCTGTGGCTCGGTGTATTTATGTTGCTCTTATCAGCAGCAATTAGCCCCAAACATAGCTTGGTAAGTGGCCCAGTGCCGTGCTATAATAACTGCAAGAATGTTTTAGAAATAACCGCTACTCCATGCGCTCAGCTGAGCTATCTCAGCAGACCAGCAAGTCTCATGACATTTCTGGCTCCCCGGCAGCGACAGACAAACGTCTGTTGGTCGGAGCTAACTCCCCCCTCTCTTTTGCTACGTGGTGTTTCACTTGTGCACGGCGAGACTTTGTGCCGACAGCAGTGTTTGTCGTTCTGCATGTCTGCCTGGCTGGGGTGTCAACTAGAGCAGCGTAGTAGGTGCTCAGTAAAATGTATTGGCTGTGGATGAATGACTTTCCTCAAAGTTACACAGCAGGTAAAGAGCAATATGAGTCCAGTTATTACCACCATTACTTTTTCTGTGACTCTTGAGGTCATGAAATATAAGCAAGAAAGGATATACATGTTTATCATCATCAGCATACATGGCAAAGACTGAGGTGATGTTGGGGGTAGGGTGCAGAGGTGTGGCTTACACCCTGAAAGGATATCTTTCCTGTCCACTTTGAGGTCACTTCTTTTCCAGCATCAGGGCAAGAAACGCCAGGATCCTGCTGCAGCCCCCCTGCCCTGGGAGGACCGTGAGAAGCATGTGAAACTGGGGTCCGTGTGAGGAGAGAAGATTGAGAAATACCAGATGCGCGGGGCTGAGGCCTGGGAAGCATCGCTGTCCAGGACAGGGAGATGTCCCCGGGTTCAGTCCTCCCCGAAAGGCCACATGTGGATTACGATGTGGTCGTTTTTGGAAAGGGGTTATCTGGGGAGAGTTAATTTTGGATTTCTGCTTAACATTTATTTTTAAAGTGGGCTGTTTCTTCATCATTGGTGACAGTGGCCTAGAAAAGCCATTTTAGTCACCACTTGACATCTTCCCCGCGTGGGGTGTTGCTGCCCCTGCTTTTCCCACCTGATGTCCGTCAGTGGGGCTGATTTAAAGATTTAAAGGTCTGAGGCCTTGGGGTGATTCCACTGGCAGACAGGTTTGTGGGTAACTCCTGCCAGGTCTGAAGTGATGTCCCCAGCCCCCCGGGCGGCTGTTGGCTCCTCCTCCTCGGAGGTGGTGGTGGTGTCTAGGTGAGGTCTTTCTTGGCCGTGTCCGAGTCTGTAAGATTCGTTCCAGTCTGGCTAACCCACAGTCTTTCTGTTCTTTGCTTTTGCTCTGAATCTTCTGGAAGTAACAGAAAAATCACCTGAAGCCTGGATTTAGAGAACAGACTGGCTTCTCTTAAGGGAATGCAAAGGTACAGAGTGCGACACCCCACTTCCCCAAGGGTCCTCCACCCTGGAGCAGGAAGGGTCTGCAGCGGGAAGGGCGTCTCGTGGGCAGACGCTGGAGCTTCTGTGCTGTGAGGAGGTGGAAGAAGGGAAGAGGCCCTGGAAGTGGGTGTCAGAGGAGGTGCCACACGGCAGACTCCTTGGGAGTTGGGGGGAAGGGCCGAGGCTGGAGGGCCTGGAGGGCCTGGAGTGCTGTGTGGGGCATTTACTCACTGCAGGTTGAGCTGCCAACTCCAAGACTCCCATGGTGTCCACACCCCAAGCTGTGATTAGCCTAAAAGGGACAGCTCTGGCCTGAGGGGGCGGGGCACTGGCTGGGGCAGGTGGGCAGGAGGGCGTGGGTGCAGTTGGGTGCCCGTGGCAGTGAGGACTGCAGGGGCCGAGAGCCCTGGGCTTTCCAGAGCTGAGAAGCCACTGGCTGGTGGCACAGATGGAACGTGCCACCCTGACGGTGCCCACGCTCTCCCACTTGCTATTGCCCCTGTCCAGCCCCACCCCTCTCTGGGACTGATATTCAGGTGCCTTTCTCTGGTATTGTTAATTAATTTAGTTTATGTGAACTTGGACATCACCAGGTCCCTGGAGTGAAAAGCTTGCAGGAAACTACATGATTGGCAGGTGGGGGTGGGCAGGGTCAGATGCTATCTGTCCTGAGAGAGGACTCTGTGACCTCCCTCTGCCTCCATCTAGAGCTGGGGAGGGGCTGAGCATAGGCCCCTCTTTTCCCCTGGAGTCCCCTCTAGGTTTGCAGGTGCCCTAATGCCCAATGTGGGGCAGGCTGTCCTTTGGGAACAGCACCCTTTGTTTCTTCTCCATGCGCCAGCCTTTTTACCATCCTGATGAATCCCTGGGGCCTAGCCTTTGGAGAGGACGGAGGCAGCTTCACCCCTTCTCGTGGGGAACGTTAGCCCGATGGGAATCTTCCCGTCTGAGGCGCCCAGCCTACAGACAGGACAGTATCTCCAGTTCCTGCTGTTGGTCACGCTGAGCTCTCACTACCTTATTTGACTGTCGTAATCTCCCGTGAGGTAGGCATTGCTTTTATTTTTTATTTTTGGAGAACATTTTCTAGATGAGAAGCCTGAGGTCCAGAGAAGTGGCTTGCATGAGGTTACACAGGTAGAGAGGCTCAGCAGCGCCCAGGGCCCGTCCGGGTGCCAGCCTCCCCAGGACGGGGCTCCTCCTGCCCGCGGCTGTGGTGCCCGTGCCTACAGCGTCCAAACCCCAGCTCCACTGTGTTCCCGCTCTGTCGCCTTGGCAGGCTCCTTGCCCTTTTGGAGCCTAAGTGTTCTCCATAAAGTGGCATGGAGTAAGAATTGCTGCCTCTGGCCGTTGTGTTGAATATTGTATGTGATGGCGTATGCAAAGCAATTAGCCTAGGGACTGCCGAGTGAAACGCCCGCTTAAGTGACCTGTGGTCTGTCCCGGCTGCATGGAGTTTGTGCTTTTAAATCCCCACACATTGTAGGAGAGCTGAGCGTTTCTCGAATGCCTGTGTGTTTGGACAGCGGTAAAAAGGGTGGAAGGAAATTGCATCACCTACCTCCAAAAACAAAAAAAGACTAAGTGGAGGAAGGGCTGTGGCCTGGGCCTGAGTGTTCACCCCGCCCTCATTCTGGCTGGTGGTCGCCAAGTGACCAGCCCAGACCGTCCAGGAGTAAAGCTGCCCCCAGAACTGACTGGGACCGGGCTGGAAGCTGGGTCCAGGACTTGCCTGGGGGAGTGTGAACCAGGGAGTGTGCTGAACCCTGTCTCCCTGAATTTTGGGGAGGCTGCAGTGAGGTCAGGCCCATGCTAGCATCCCCTCAGAGGACTGGTCTAGGGAGGCTGGCTTTGAAAGGTTTTGAAAGGGCCGCAACTAATGGGGAAGCAAGGGGGCACGCACCTGCTTCTCCCAGGTGTGCTTCCTTGGATGACGTCACTCAGTCACGCACACCTGCAGCAAAGGACAGTGAACTGCCCACGGCCTCCAGGGGCCTCAGTGCTGAGAAAGGCTGGAGCCGGCGAGGCTCGTTGGAGGGAAGACTTGAGAGGAGTCAGTGAAAGACCTGAGGGATGTGGACGGGGGTGAGGGACCATCAGGACATGGAGTCAAATCTCTCGCCCCCAAGTGGGTGTCTAAGTGGGGCAGAGCCCATGCTGGGGCGGGTGGGGGGTATGAGAGATTGTGATCATGTCCAGAACATTTCCTGGCTGGTTGGACCCTTGGGGCTGGCTGGACACAGGGCTGGCCAGCTGGGTGGACGGTTGGAGGACCTGCTGTGAAGTGACCTGCCGGCCTCCTGCCCGTTCACAGCCTTGTGTGCCCCAGACTGGGCCCTGCTCTCCAGTGCCGCTACCCTGACTCTGCGTGAGGGGCCCCTGGGCCTGGACTGCTCTGAGGGCGCCTGGGGTGGGGCGACGCCAGAGCCAGAAGTCACACAGACCTGGACCCTGGCTAACACAGGCAGTCTTGAAACGGACCTTTTCTTTCTTTTTGGTAGATTAACTTTTGGCATTTCAGGGTGCTGGCCCCATGCCCGGCTGCTCTGGCCTTCTGCCTGTCAGCTCCTCTGAGGCTATTTTTGCCGCTCACTTATTTATGAACTATCTTTGCTCCCCGGGACAGATGGGCACATACACGTACGCACATGCACAGGCACACACACCTTCCTTCCCTCCAACCTGGAGCCCATTGGCAAAGCCAGCCGGCACCACCAGGCTCAACACAGGGTGCAGAAGGGGAAGTGACCGGAAGACGGTCACTCTGAGGAAGGGCAGAGAAAGGGCTGTGCGGGTGGTGGGAGACAGTGACCTCCCCTCGTTCCTCGTTCCTCAGAAACAGCCCCTCCTCCCGAGGCATCTCTGTTCCTATTCTCTAGCCCTCAAGCGTGTTCATCCCTGGGAAGAGCTCACGTGAAAGGGTGTGAATCCCGCCTGGACCATCTTTCAGCAGGTAGCCTGGGAGAACTAAGGGCCCCCTGCTAGGATGGGGAGAGTGCTTGCTTCCTTTGTCAGTGTGTGTGTGTGTGTGTGTGTGTGTGTGTGTGTCAGTTGCGGGGGAGGGTGGCCACAAGGCCTGCTTCTCCGCCAGCTCCACAAAGCCCTGGTCCTCTGGAAAAGGGAAGCTCAGCTTTTGCCTTTGGAGAGTTCCTGGTCTGGTGGGGACACCCCTGGGCTTGTGAGATAAATGGTCCTCCGTCCCACCACCTGAGAGCGCAGGGCGTCAGAAGGAACAGATCTGAACAGCAGGCACGTGGCCCTGTCCAGCATTTGATCCCCTGGTGGCTGGTGGCCAGCACAGAGCAGAGACCTGCGTCCCTCCTGTGTGAAGGGTGCTGTGTGTGATGCAGGGCTGCCTGGGGCAGACCCTTGAGCGCCATGGGACACTCCCCATGCTTCCTTCCATTCTGCTGTCTCAGGGCCGGCCCCTCTGCCCGGCTGTGTCCCCATGCACAGCCTAGTCACTGGGGCTCTCGACTGCCAGCATGGAACCAAAGGGGGGATGGAATGAGCAGCAGGGACCTTCCACCCTGGGCAGCCTGGGGCCTTTCCCTGGGCAGGTGAGACCCAGGAATGATGCCCCTGCCACCTGCCAGGCAGCGAGTGCAAAAGACCAAGAGTTGGAGTGCAGGCCGCACACAAACGGTGGTGACCAGGCCTGCGTCCCAGGCGGCTCCCTGTTCCCCCGACTCAGCTGGCCGGCCCCACCCTGCCCTCCTTAGGGCACGTGCTCTCTGCTTTTTGGATCCCTGAAGGTCCTCTTTACCTCAGGAAGATTGCACTGCCAGGGCTGGATGCTGCTGCAGAAGGACTGCCCACTGCTGGGCTCTGTCCAGAGGGGTCTTTCTGTCTGTGTCTCAATGCCAGCCCATCTCAGACTGGTGTCAGGGAGTCCCCTGAGCTTGACCCTTCCATCAGGTAGGAAGCCGAGAGCAGGGACTGTGTCTCCCCCATCCAACTGGGAGCTCCCTGAGGGCAGGGGCCCAGTCTGTCCCACCAGATTGGGAGCTCTCTGAGGGCAGATGTTGCATCCGACTGGGAGCTTCCTGGGGGTGGGATAGAGCCCCTTGTCCCCGCCCCCTCCCCCACTCAGGACCCAGGATCTGCCTGGAGACACAAAGGTGCTCAGTCCTGGGCACCTGGAGAGAAGGTGGGAAGCTGGTGGTCCTGCTACCGCTGCCAGCTTGCCAGAAGAGGAGAGATTTGCCACCTCTCCGCAGGAGGGTAGAGCCAAGAATCACATCCTCTTCATCAGGAGCTTCCCTGCACTTCCCCTTCTCCCCAGGGGTGGGGTGGGACTCAGGGTTCCACAGGCCTGGTAGCCAGTTAAGCACCCATGGTTTGTGCCAGGCTCAGGGGCTCAGGGCACAAGTCAGGGAGGCAGGTGTGGGCGGTCAGTGCAGGCTGGGCTTAAGACTCAGTGCCCTCTGGAATTGCTGCCTTGAGTGACCCACTCCTGTGCCCAGTGCCACAGCAGCCCTGGTGACTGGCCTGTCCCCTTCTTGAGAGGTGCAGGGAATGTTTTCATCTGCGAGGTCAGCCCCGATGTTTCCTCCCAAGAGGGACAGTTGAGAGGTCCTCGCTGTCTTGTGCATCCTAATCATTCTGGACTCCTGTCCAGTTATGCCATGTCTGTGTCTGTGTCTTTGTCCCCTGCCAGAGAAGGGACCATGTCTTTAATTCATGTGCTTGCCCCTCTGCTGGAACAGCCATAGTCCTGGGCTTCTGGAGCACCTTGGCCTCCAAGGGCTTCTAAGCAGCACGAGGAAGGACTTGCTGGAAAGGGAGACGAAGCTGCCACTTGGGGGCCAAGGGAGGGGGACTTCCAGCCCCCAGTCACGTGCTCGCTGCCTCTGGCCTGCGGTCTGACTCAGTGTGGCTTAAGCAGGCACTGGGGGAGCTCTGAACCTGCAAGGCAGCGCCACCGCCCCTGGTGCACAAGCCACATTGGACGAGAGGCTGCAGCTGTCTGACTCTCAGGTCCTGGTCTGATCACTGGGGCTGTCGCCAGACTTGCGTGGTAACCTTTGTGGGACACCCTGACCTTCCCTGCTGCCTGCGGAATCCCACGGACAGGCCGAGAAAAGAAGGGAAGTCAACTAAATGTCTCGCTCCCCTGGCCGCTGTGTCTGCCCTCAGTTTTTCGTGGTCTTGTGTATTTTCGCTTCTGGCTGCTTTAACTGCTTCTCTAAATCTGGGCTCCGCTTTGGTGCCACTTCGCCAAGAGAAGGGGAGAGAGTGAGGCCGTGTTCAGAGCTGGACAGAAGAACCTGCGGGGGCCCCTCTCTGCCCAGGAGGGAGCAGGCAGCCTGGTGCTTGCACGGTTTCCTGCCTCCCAGTGAATTCGGCAGCGTTCTGAGCTGATGTCTGTGCTGCTCCTGGAGTGACCGGGGAAGGAACATCTAGTAATGCGGTTACTAATAACAGTAATAATGACAGCAACACCACCAACAAGCACGCAGTTATGGAAGGGGGCTCGCCGGCCTGGCTCCAGGCCAGGGCTGTGGTCAGTGCCCCAGGGGCTCGAAGACAGTGGGTTTCAGGCTTTTCAAGCTCAGCTCTCTCCCAGTCTTTCCCCACTAAGTAAAAGGCCTTCAGGACAAATCGGTAAGTCCCTTCCACTATAATGCAGCCATTGGGTTTGATATGGTGTGGTGTTGTGCCCATCTGGGGACAGGTGGTGGACATCCCAGGAAGGGAGTCAGGGGGCTCTCCTTGCCCACTCAGAACTTCTTTCACCTAGGCATCACCCACTGCAGGACTCTCCCCACCCTTGGGTGTCAACTGGAGCCAGGGTACAGGGGACAGTTGCCCTGTGAGAACTCCATGGCTCAATCTGATGGCCCCAGTGGCCCACATCCAGGCCCAGGATTTAGGGCTAAGCATCGAGGGAGAGTGCCCGTGCTGCCCAGCCTCGCACAGATACTCACATTGTGTGGTATGATCCCTATAGTGTGGTGACTAAGAACCACCTGGGTTCGAACCCTGGCTTTGCCATTCACAAGCTGTGTGACTTCAGGTAAGTTCCCTACCCTCTCTGGGCCTCAGCTTTCTCATTGGGAAGTGGAGGTAATAAACATAACCTACCTCATTATGTTGTTCTGCGTGCTTATATTAGAGCATGGCACATGGTAAGCCCATGAGGGCCAGCTCTTTTATAGTTATTATTTCCATAGGAACAACAGCAGTACCTTTAGCAGCTTCCACTCGGGGGTCAGTTATGTGGTGAATTGTTTCTTCCAAGAAGAGGTTGCAGTTCTAACCCATAGTACCAGTTATGTTGAAACTGGGTCTTTGCAGAGGATCAGCTTAGATGAGGTCATTAAGGAAGGCCCTAATCTGATATGACTAGTGTCCTTATAAAAAAGGGGCATTTAGACCCAGAGACAGGCGTGCATTGAGGGAAGATACAGGGAAAACACCATCCGCAAGCCAAGAAACGCCTGAGGCTGCCCACTGTGGGAGAGAGGCCTGGAATGGATTCTCCTCGCAGCCCTCAGAGGGACCGACCTTGCTGGCACCTTGATTTCTGGCCTCCAGAACTTGGGAACAAGTTTCTGCTGTCTGAGCCATCCTGTCCGTGGCACTTTGTTAAGGCTGCCCTGGGGAACGAACGCAAGGCCTGTTGGGGGTAGCCCACTGCCGCTCTGAGCTGCCTGCCGTCCCCAGGGGAGGAGGGCAGGGCAGGGCTGTGGGGCTTGCCCTCAGGCTTTGACTTGTCCTGGGCCTCTGGCACCTGACTCAGATGGCCCAGGCTCTTGTCCATGCAGGTAGATGGTGCTGCAGCCATTTGTGGGGCCCACCCCTCGCCTCCCACCCTGCCTTCCTGCCCCTTGGAGTACGCCCCACCCACCTCGCCCCTGCTCCAGGCAGGAGGAAATGGAGAAAGGAGATAATAAATCCCTGGAGAGGACAAGCTGACGTGGGATTTGAGCCTGAACATCTCTGTCCCTCTTCTTGCTGTTTCCTGGAGCCTTAATTCTGATCTCTAGGTGGGTCATGGTCTCCCGTCTGGGGCGTGTTTGCACGTGTGTGAGTGTGTGAGTGTGAGCTTGGTTCCCACCAAGCCGCTGTGGGCCTCCACTCATAACTGCACAACCAGGCTGTGCTGGACGGGGGAGACCTGCCCCGGCAGGGTGGTGGTGGCTCCCGATAGCAGCCAGCCCCAAGGACCTCCGCAGCGTACCTTGGCAGCCCGCCCCTGCCTTCTCCCTCCTCGGAACAGGTTGTTCAGTGTCACTTGTGGGAACAGATGTGTCTGAGGTGCCTCTGTCTGCACGGCACAGGGACCCAGTGGTGAGGAAGGTGCCAGCCTCGCCCACAGGGGGCTTGTCATTTGTGTGGGGTAGAGCGGTGGGTGGGCGTCTAAGAGGAACATCAAATGACTCCTGATCCAAGGGGAATAAAGTCAGGAGCGTGGAGAAGAGCAAGTTGAGAGTCAGGGTTGGGGAGACAGCCTCAGGAGGAGGGGCTCAGCAGCGTGTGCCAGTGTCTGGATGGGAGACCCCTGGGCTGGACTTATGGGGGATGCTCTGAAGCCCCAACACAGCTGGCAGGGGTAATGCAGAGGCAAAGACCTGGCAGCTGGAGTGTGCAGGGTGTGCCTGGGCACACCTGAGCCCTCCCCAGTGCGGGGCCACCCCTGTGCAGGCAGGAGGTGCAGCCTCAACTGCTGGCCCAGGCGTGTCCCTATCATGTAGGTGGAAGGCGGTGTCCTTTGAGATCTGTGGGCAAGAGTGCATGATTCCAGCTGCGCTTCGGCAGGGAGACTTTCTGGGGTGGGGAGCAGGCAGCCCTGGGGCAGGCCTGAGGTCCGTGGGGGAACAGTACAGTGGGAAGGAAAGGATGAAGGGAAAGGCATCTCCCTCGGAAAATGAACAGGGTTTGGCAAGTGGGGAAGAAGAGGTGTGGGAGACGAGCCAGGAGGAAGGCCTCCTGTTGCAGGTCAGAGAGCAGTGGGTGGGCGGTGCCTCCCTGTCCAGTGTGTGTGGAGGGAAGGGGCTGGTCTGCCACCTGCCCGTGCTTGGGGTCAGAACTGGAGCCTCTGACAGGGTGGAGGCCAGGCCCTCTCCAGGAGTTGTGGCCTGGCATCATGATGGGTGAAGGGGATACAAGGGCTTCCCTGGGGCACCTAGGAGGCTAGAGCACTGACCAGGGGGTGAGGTGGCCAGTAGCCTTCGCACAGGAATGAGTGACCAGTGTGGGTTCTGGCTTCTGAAGCCATGGGTACTGTGTCACTCAGACCAGCTGACGGGCGCAGGGGCCGGGGCTCCCCAGAAAAGTGAGCCCACTCTGATTCCAGCAGGCGGCTCTCTCCTTGCCCACCGAGGGGTCAGTAGCCGTGGCTGGTCCAGTGTCTCGCCATGCTGGAGGCCACTCACCTCACTGTGCATTTTCCTCCAGCACATGTCAGGCCTCTCAAGCCATCTTACCCTGCAAGTCTTTACTTTTAGTGCTTTCTGACTTGGACCTCATAGGATTCCAGAATGTCAGAACTTCAGCTATCATGTCCAGTTCTCTTATTTGCAGCGGGACGAATGGAGGCCCCGAGGGGCGAGGGGACCAGCCAAGGTCTCATGCCCACTCAGCGGCTGATTTAGACCCGTCTTCTGACTGGAGATTCTGTCCTCTTTCCCATGTCCCCTCCTTTATGTGCAGCTCTCTGGCCTCTTCAGAGGCAGTAGCTGCACACCCACCTCCAGCACTTGGCGAAGTGGGATGTAATGAAAATGTGTTGTCTGAATGGAAGGAAGGCAGTGCTCAGCACACGCACGTGTCTCTTCCCTTGGGGAGTGGCAGGGGGCAAGGCCTGAGGAAATGCCCTCTCTGGTGATCGGGCTATCCTGGTCATCGGGCGCTGGTCTCCCTCACTGTCGTGCTGGGAAGAGGACTGAGGAGGAGAGAGTGGGGGCTTCTCATTGCCACCAGCTCCTTTTCTTCCCTGGAAAGGCAGACCCCCTGGTGGCCTTTCATGCCTCCTGCCCTGGTCCATGCGTGATAGGGCAGGGGAGGGGGGAGGGACCCCACACGTGGGATGCCAGGTAATCAGGGGTGCTTGTGGAGTCTGCTGCACCTTGGGTGTCAGCTGCCTGAGGGTGAGGAGAGTGCGTAAGTCAGTTTGGGCTGCCAGAATAAAATGCCACTGACTTGGTGGCTTAAACAACAGATATCTATTTTCTCACAGTCCTGGAGGCTGGAAGTCCAAGGTCAAGGTGCCAGCTGACTTGGTTTCTAGCTGCCTTTTTGCTGGGTCCTCACGTGGCTTTTCTGCTGTGCATGAACTTGGAGAGATAGGGGTCTCTGGGATCTCTTCCTCATCTTATAAGGTCACCAGCCCTATTTATTGGGTGAGGACCCCACCCTTCTGACCTCATTTAGTCTAAATGACCTCCCCATCTCCAAATATGGCCACGTTGGGGTTTAGGGTTCAACCTATGAATTTTGGGGCACACAGTTGAGTCCATGACAGAGGGTTTGCATCTTCCTCCATATCAGGGTGCCCTGTGTGTAGGCACGACAGGCCAGTCTGGTAGGAAATTTGCTCAAAATCTTGAGGTCTCTGTAAGTTTCTGTGAGAGAGAATTACCGTGTTCTGTCATTTATCTCAGTTGAGGGGGTAGAGTCAGAGTGTCCCCAGTGTCTTAGGGCTTTCTGCCTTCCTTCCTGATCAAATCTGGGCCAGGGAGGGCCTTTGGAGGCTGGTAAGGCCATCCCTCTGCTGGGCAGCCTGGTGTTTTCCCCAACTCAACTGGACAATGCGTTCTGGGTATGAAGTTCCCAAGAAGGAGAGCCTGGCCTTTAGCCCCTTTGGGGAAGAGTCTGGAAGTGAGCCCTGAGGAATGAGAGAGGGCTGCTGGGGTGGGCGTGCCCTGGCCAATACCACGGCAGTTCTCACCCTCTGGGACAGCATTGTCTTCCCTTCTGGCCCCTCCTGCACCATTCCTTCCTCCTGTCTCCCCGTTCCCTTTCGCTGGGCCCTCCCTGGGCACCTCCCTGGGGGGCGCCCCCCACCAACTCCCTGCCCTACTGTTCAGCCTTTGTCTCACGTTTTAAAATATGAAACATTTCAGAACAGAGAGAATGAACTTCTCTGGACTCCTCATTCATATTCAACAATTTCCATGATTATTGCCACATTTATTTAATTTATTCCTTTGTCTTTTTTAGGGGAAGGTCTGGCTGATGTTTAAAAGTAAATTTTAACCATCACGTTAATTTACCTACACAGAGGTAGTATGTATTCCTGGAAAAAAAATCTGCACCTGGATGTGATCTCTGCCATCCAGGCCAGCCAGCCCTACCCGGTGTCCTCACTGTGAGTCCCCCCAAGGGCGCGGTGTCTGGGGAGAATGAGGGGAACTTAAGACAGAAAGCAGTGCAGTTAGAAGGAGTGCCAACCAGACCCTCAGGCCTGGGGTTTTTGTAATCAGACCGTGGCCTGCCGGGTCGGAGTGCCTCCTCGAGGCCACAGAAGCACCGGGGGACCTGCCACCCCCTCTCTCTGGTCGCAGGAAAAGTAATCATTTTCTAAACGGTCCCGCAGACACTGAAGAGAGGCTCATTAGTCCTCCCAGGGGCTGCCGTCACCCCCGGAGGACAAGTGGCCTGGATCAGAAAGAATCTGGGTCATTTTGTCTTGTGCCATGCGGTCCTCTCCAGGGCTCTGGTGAGAAGGGTCTGACCAGGGAGGCCACGGGCACACGGGCGCCTGGCGTGGAGGTGTGCCAGTCGGCGGTGAGGCTTGGGGAGGGCTGGTCAGGGCTCTGTCCAGGGCTGGTTCCACCCTATCCCCCGGTCGCCAGCTGAGCCAAAGGAAGTTGAACGATTCCCTCTCATTCCTCTCTAACAAATGAATTTCTCTCCCTCCCTTGGCAACCTAAGCTGTGTTTACAGAAAATATCGCAGTCTAGAGTAAACAGTTCCTGTCAGACCCAGGACTAGTGGGGACTGTGAGAGAACCTGTGGGTTTCCTCCCCAGTGCTGAGTCCCCCTCCCAGGGGGGACTGGTTCACATGCCGCTCTCCTCTCTGGGGGTCCCAGAGGCTGGTGTGTTAGAAGCTTTGCAGTCAGACAGCCCCACATTCGAGTCCTGCTTCTGGCTCTGATAACCTGTGTGATCTTGGGCAGGTTACTCAGCCTCTCAGAGCCTCATTTACCCCATCTGTAAATCCTCAGAAGGGTTGCTTTGTTATTTTTAAAGAATTTTTATTGATTGTTTTTATTATTTTTTTAAAGATTTTATTTATTTTTAGACAGAAGGGAAGGAAGAAAGGAAGAGGGAAACATCAGTGTGTGGTTGCCTCTGGTGCGCCTCCTACTGGGGACCTGGCCCACAACCCAGGTATGTGCCCTGACTGGGGATTGAACCAGAGACCCTTTGGTTCACAGGCTGGCACTCAATCCACTGAGCCACACCAGCTAGGGCTATTGATTGATTTTAGAGAGAGAGAAAACCATATTTACACATTCATTCATTGATTCTTATATGTGCTTCTGACCAAGGATCTAACCCGAAACCTTGGTATGTCGGGACGATGCCCTGACCAACTACGCGGCCAGGGCCAGAGGGGCTCCTTTGAAAATGAGTCGTCGGGTCAAGCCTCCAGCTCAGAACTGGCACTCAAACGCTGCCTTCTCACTCCCCTGACTTGGGGAGCTCCTGTCCCCCGTGTCCCTATAGCATTTAGTACTGGGCATGGGGAATCATTGGCAATGAATGAATGAGTGAATAAGTAAAAATAAATTATTGTTGGTACATTTTATGAAGAGCGTCTTCCATACATGATCTCATTGGAGTGTCATTGAAGTAGGAGTTTTCATCACCCCCATCTTAAAGGATAGAAAACGAGGCTCAGAGAGGGCAAGAGGGTGGTACACAGTTGCACAGTAAGAGTGCAGGTGGGACTCCAGGGCGGCGCGAGCTAGGGGGTATGATCAGTGCACAGCGGCCGGGAGGAGGGGTCTACGGTGATCCACCTGGGAGCAGAGAATGCTGGGGGTGGACCGAGAAGTGGCGCAGTGTCCCCCCAAAGTCACTGTTCGTCACCCACCCACAGCGATCTGTCGGGACTCCTTTTCAGTCTCTCTCCCCACTGAGTTTTGTTTAACTCGAGTCAGAGCTGGCCGGGACCTCCGCGGTCACCTCGCCTGGCTCTGTCTGCAGTGACCCCAAGAGTGAGGCTGAGTGTGCAGAGGTGACGTGACCTGCCCAGGCGCAGACAAGCTGGGGCGGGGCTGGACGTGACGCCCTCGCACCAGCACAGTCAGGTGCAGTAAGTACTTGTTGAACAAATCGAAGAGAAGGTGAGCTGCTTTTTCTGCCCTTTCTTTTTTCCTCTGTCTTTTCTATGGGGAGAACAGAAAATGCCTCACGTTGCGGCAGAGGGACCTAGGTGAGGCTGGACAGTGGGGTCAGGCAGGTCAGCTTCCTGTGGTGGCCCTGATGTCCCTCGTCTCTGTTGGCTGTGAAATCAGCAGTGTCCTCTGGTGAGAGCCATACTGGTTTGGGGTTTGTTTGGTATGGGGGGGAGGTTCCATGCAGATCTGGACACAGTTGATACCTGACCTTGCCTCCCAACTTCAGGCCTCAGCTCCCTTAGGGAGGCCCTCCCCGGGTGCATTTTCCTATGGCTCTGTTCTAGAAATTCTGTCTGGGCAGGGGCATCTCCCTGTTGCCTCAGGCTGGGCTCAGGCCTCCCAGAAATGGACGTCCTCCCTCAGGAACCCAGCCTCATAGCTCAGGGGTCTCAGCAGGGACGGGAAGTGCTCCTGCCTGCCTGTGATTAGGGTTCAGGGAAACGTTACGTGTTTTAGGCACACTCGGCACCTGCCTTTGGAAAGGTCACTGCTTAATAAAGCAGCCTGGTCCTGGGCTCGGCCCATCTGCTGGGAGTCAGAGGCCACAGCAAGTTTGCCATAAATTGGTAGAATTTCCAGGATGCAATCCAGAAAAGAGAATGGGTGAGAGAGGCTTGTCACCTCCTAGACGAGCCTGTGTCTGCCTCCAACACCCAGAACGCCTCCAGGGGCTCTGACCGAACCGGAAGCCAAGTCCGAGGGGGGCTGTGGCGCCGCTCGATGTGGCCGCGCAGGCGTCTGTCCCAGCCATCGCGACCTGACGGGCGTGCTGGTGGACAGGGCCGCGCAGGCGTCTGTCCCAGCCATCGCGACCTGACGGGCGTGCTGGTGGACAGGGCCGCGCAGGCGTCGGTCCCAGCCATCGCGACCTGACGGGCGTGCTGGTGGACAGGGCCGCGCAGGCATCTGTCCCAGCCATCACGACCTGACGGGCGTGCTGATGGACAGGGCCACGCAGGCGTCGGTCCCAGCCATCACGACCTGACGGGCGTGCTGGTGGCCAGGGCCGCGCAGGCATCAGTCCCAGCCATCGCGACCTGACGGGCATGCTGGTGGACAGGGCAATTTAGGGCAATCACACAGCCATGACTGCCGTTTTTGCTGTTTGTTTGTTTGTTTTGTTTTTAGCCCAAGGAAGGATCCAGATGTTTCTAGTTCTCCAGATGTTTTTTGTGATAAAGCTGAAGACCAGAAAGAGGAAATGAGGGATGTGGGGGAGACAGGTCCCCCAACCTTCCACATAACAGATAACAGCCAATAATCTGCAGTTGACGGGGGCTCACCTGCCCTCTGCACCGACCCCGGCATGAAGCCCATCATCTCTCCAGCACATCCCTTCTCAAGGTTTTTGTTTCTGTCCTCTCTGAGCTCTGCCACCACTATACAGTGCCCAGCAGCAGTGTAACTGCCATCTCTACACCCTGGAAATGTCACCCCAAGAACCATCTGTGGGGCCCTAGTCCTTTCGTTGATGACAGTGTGACTCCCCCAGACTTTTGGAGGACTTTGTGGTCACGTTATCTGGCACCCACTCAGAGTCAGAGGGAGACGTACTTGTGGGCAGTCCTACTGGGTTCTGTCCCTGTCACTCCTCTCTTCTCACCCACCCTCCCCTTGGGTCAGGAAACAATCTCCCCAGGCCTAGCTTTGTTTCCTCCTGTTTCTCCTCTTATCTGCCGCCCCTTCGTAGAGAAAGGGCCTGAGTGGGGGCCTCCGCAGTTCCTTCTAAGGAGGAGGGCATCTGGGTGTGAGGGCAGGCCCAGCATCCTGAAGCTCTGCGTCTGTGCTTTGAGAGGGTGTGCTCCAGAGGTTGGGGAGTTCTGTTCCAGGGGGGTTGGTGGGTGGGCCCGCAGGCTGCGTGGACAGGAACGGGGGTGATAAAGGCTGCAGTCTGTCCACCTGGAATTCTGCTGTGCAAGCAGCACAGTGGAACACTCCAGGTGGGCCTGCCCACCTGTATTGACATGTCAGCCCAGCTGTGCTGTCGGTTTAAGCCTTTCTTGCGCATATGTGTGGGAGCCCCGAGACGGAGGTCCTCAGGGTGCCCTGGCCTCCAGAGCACGCATGCAGGAGCAACTTTAACATGGGCTGAGCCCTGGGAAGCAGAGCTGTAGTCTCGGACGGCACTCTGTGGGAGCCGGGGCTGGAGGCGTGTGTGGGTGGTGGGTAGCAGCCCAGGGGTGGGAGGCCTGTGCTGGAATCCCGCAGCAGGCTCAGGCCTTTGTTAGATTAGACTGACGGGTTTGGGGATGGGGGCGGTGTCAACTGTCAAGGCTGGTCAACATCTGTTGCTCCTGAAGGTTTCTGCCTCAGGCTGGGAACTCCTAGGACTCTCAGAATGCAACGCCCCCACAGCCCAGGGCAGAGCCCCTCAAATACTCATCTGACCACTGGGACAACGCTGGGGGAGGGTGTGAGGCGTCTGCTTGCTCCCTGCTGATTTAAGGCTCTGCTTTTTCTTCTGAAGCTGGAAGGATTTCATTCAATTTTCCAAACATCTCTGTTACTGTCATACTTGTTCAGCCCTCGGTGTGGGGACCCTGTGGTGGACCCCCCTCAAAGCAGCACTCATCACCTGGTGGCCCAGACTGAATGCTGGGGTTGGGGAGGGGCACTGGGCAGGGGAGAGGGGAGAGATGGGGGGGCCATGGAGGTGGGGAGTGGTGGTGTGGCTGCCGGGGTGGAGACCTGGCCCGAGTGGCCAGCGATGAGGAATGGGGCTGTAGCCACCACAGGTGTTTGCACGGGGCCGCAGATGCTGGTGGTGGTGGCTGTGAGAGCACCGTCACTGAGCCTTTCCTGCCTGAAGGGTTCTGTCCTTCTGTCCTGTGATTTCATCCTCACTGCAGCTCTCTAAGCGAGGATCGTTGTCCTGGGTTTCCAGGAAACTGAGTCTGAAAGGCCAGCAGCTACTAGGAGGCGGAGGTTCCACAGCTGGACCTTTGCAGGGTGTGGCCAAGGGCCTCCCCGGCAGGCTCTTCACTCTGAGATTCTCAGCCCTGCTGACTCCTGGGAGGTGTAGGGGTGGTCCCAGGCTGCTCCCTGGGGGAGGAAGGGAGAGATGGGGGAAGGGATTGGAGCTGCCCTGGAGGGAGGCTTTATAAGCTGTTTCCTGGAGAGTTCTAGTCAGAAAACTCCCAGTCACCCTGCTGTCCCTACCCGCAGTGAGCTGTGTTCCAGCCACCAGCCCTCCTCCCCCCCTCTCCCCAGCTCTGGAGGGATCCCTGGGCAGGGCGGGGTGGCGGGGGGAAGCCCCACTGCCTGTTTCTGTCTGGGGACTTTGAGCTTTGGGGCCACTGCTCCAGCGATCACA
>VMDR010001863.1:86574-108469 GCA_007922815.1 Macrotus californicus | reverse complement strand
ATAGACAGGGGGAGGTTAAGAATAGCATAGGAAATGTAGAAGCCAAAGAACTCATATATATGACCCATGGACATGAACTAAAGAGGGGGAGTGTGGGGGTAAGGGGTGTGCAGGGAGGGGGGTGGGGGGAGGAGATGGGACTACTGTAATAGTATAATCAATAAAATATATTAAAAAAAAAAGGAAAAAAGTTTCACTGAAGAATGTTACTGGTGAAGCAGTAAAAATTATTAGTAGTATTAACTCCTTACTCTGATCAGTCATCTTTTCAATATTCTGTGTGACACAGTGGACGATTCACATAGGCACTTCTGCACACAGAATGTGACGGTTATCTCAAGGAAAACGCTTCTGATTATTTACTTCGAGTTGGGCTGGCCACTCTTCAGGGAGCACCATTTTTACTGTGGTTATTCAGAGTTGGCTGTTCGGCAGGCATTTTATTAAAAATGAATGAAGTGAGCCGGTTACTAAAAGGAAAACAATGACAGTACTTGTCCCCAATGATAACATTTGAGCTTTCATGCAAACTTAGAATTTTGGAAAACGTGTGTGTGTTCTGGATAGTGGACTTGACAGCTCCAATATGAAAAGACTTTTTTGATGAGATTGATGGTGGATTTTTTTACTATTATATAATGAAATGTGTCAAAATTTAGATCTTAATAGCTTAGTGAGCCAGTATTTTATAAACGAACAATGCTTAATGTTACATAATCATGACAGGTAAAAATTTCTTCAAAATGCAAGACAGACAAATTTGAACATAACAAGGCATATGAAAAATTCATTGATATTGTTTCAGAAGCCACATTGCAACTAACTTATACGTAGAATCTAATGAACAAACTGAACTAACAAGCAAAATAGAGACAGTCTCAGAGAGGGCAGGATGACAGGCATGGGGGGAGGGTTAGGGAGTGGAGGGATTGGGCACAAAGGTGAAAGGACTCATGGGCATGGATGATAGTGTGGTGATTGCAGGGGGGAGGGAATGTAAGGGGACTAAATGGTAATGGAAAACTACAATAAAAATTTTTTTTTTAAAAGAAAAGAAACTTGTGAAGGAAGTTTGGGACAGGTGGAGCCATGCGGGCTCTCTGGGACAGGAGCACAGGCAGGTGGAGAGGGAGAAGTGTGGTTCTCGGAGAGGAGGCTGCATGTGCACAGTGTGTGCAAATGGGTGTAATACTCAGTAGCAGGGACGCAGCTACTGCTGCTGGTTTGCAAGATAAATTGTATTAATAAAAACAAAAAAAATAAACTCACTTTACAAGTTTTGTACAGTATTTACTATTATCCATAAGTACTTGAAAAGACCATTAAAATACTCTTCTGTTTTCTAAATACCTGTCTATGGAAGGCCAAATTTTCTTCACGTATTTCAACCAAAATAATATCACAACAGATTGAATGCCGAAGCTGATAGGAGAATCTAGCCATCTTCTATTAAGTTGGATGTGAAAGATATTTATAAAAATATAAGGCAAAACTATTTTTACTAAATTTTGTGTTTGTTTTATAAAATATAGTTTTCATAAAATATTTTTGTTAGCATAATGGTTTATTATTGTTACGTTAAAATGAATTAACAAATATTTTAAAAATTACTGTTTTAGTTGCTAATGAGCAAATATCAATACTTATACCCACATAAGCAAACATTTTGGGGGGGTCTTTAATAACTTTTAAGGTGAAAGGAATTCTAAGACTGAAATGTTTGACAGCTGCTGCTCAATTTTTTTTAATGACAGCTGAGACCTCTTAAGTCATGAATGGGTCCTGACCCACAGTGTGGAAAAAGTACCGGTATTTAGACTCTGAGCTTCTTAAGAGAAGAACTGATATCCTATTTACCTATTTCTCCCATAGTACCAGACACATGAAAATCCCTCAGTAAATGCTGGAGGCATCAATAAACGGGGAGAAAGAGGGACTGAACGACCAGGTGAGGTCCTATTTAGGACATTTGTAACTTGATCATAGAAGCAGTGGAGGGCCGTTAGAGTGGGAGAGATGTGAGTGGTGCTTTATGGAATTAACCCTGATCCTGGTAAGGAAATTGTGAAGAGGTGGATGGGCGCTACTGGACCAGCTAAGGAAGTGTTTCACTAATTTAGGCTTGACTTGGGTGACACGGGCCTGGATGAAGGTGAACGCTCTTACCATAGATGACGAAAGGCACGCATCCTGAGGGTCAGCTGCAAAGACGTCAACATGGTAGTGAACACACTGGCTAACATTTATTGTTGTGTACGATATCCTAAATACTGCATTAAGGGCTTTTTGCGTGTTATCTCATTTACTCTTCACAGCACCCTTGAGGAGGTACTGCTGTTGTCTCCATGTTTTTGATGGTTAAATAAAAATAATGCATGTTCATTGTTGAAAAATTAGAAAACTCAGGTAAAATAAAGCAGTGTATATCACTCATATACCCAAACTCAACACTAGGAACATATAATCACTAAACATTTTGAGATATATTCTCCTAGCCTTAAAAAAAAAAGGGTATGTATATGTGCTGTGTATGTCTAAATATGAGGAAAACTGAATATAAGATTTTATGCTGTTTTTCCATTGAAAGGATAGGCTAACCTAAATGTATAAACTTTTAGGGTTGTTAAGAAATAGGTAAATATCTTTAAAATATTGATTTGGTCTGTTTATGCATGCATATTCAAAACCACATGCAAAATTATATAATAATTTAGAAACAGGTTTTCTTCTGTAGTTTTGGAAGCACCTGCACACGTGACTCTGTTGCCTCCCGTCTGCATTGCTGAGAACCACTTGGAGTCTTTAAGCAGCTTTGCAGGGCGTGCACTGAGACACAGCACTCCTTTGACTGTCTGTCTGTCGCAGTCAAGTCAGGCTGCAGGCACCAGTTCAGATAACACCAGGAAGGCTGTTCTCTTCATTTACGTCGTCGTGTATACCTCATTGCTTTTCAAAAAAATTTTTTATTGAGACGGAGTTAATATAACATAAAATTAACCTTTTTGAAGCAAACAATTTGGTGATTTTTAGTATATTTACAGTGTTGTGCAGCTACCACCCCATCTAATTTGAAAGATTTCATCATCCCAAAACAATCATCTCTACCCATTAACCAGTCACCCTCCCTTTCCCCTTTTCTCCGGACCCCGCCAGCCACCAGTTTGCTGTGTCTCTGAATTTCCCTGTTCCATATATATCACATACAGGGAATCGTACCATATGTGGCCTTTTGTATCTGGCTTCTTTCACTCAGCGTGCTGGTTTCAAGGTCTGCCTGTGGCAGCACATGCCGGCGCATGGCTCCTCTTCGTAACTGTATCATGCCCTGTGTGTGTGCACTACGATTGTGCATCGGTTCACGTGTTGGTAGACGTTGGTTTTCATCTTGTAGCTGTTGTGCACAGTGCTGCGTTGAA
The DNA here is from genome assembly GCA_007922815.1 of Macrotus californicus. Taxonomy (NCBI): domain Eukaryota; kingdom Metazoa; phylum Chordata; class Mammalia; order Chiroptera; family Phyllostomidae; genus Macrotus; species Macrotus californicus. The sequence continues at coordinate 105,053 of VMDR010001863.1, read as the reverse complement.
CATGTGTGCACAACTATTTGTTTGCGGACCTGTTTTTCACTCTTTTGGGAATGTATCTTAAGAGCGGAATTACTGGGCCATATGGTAGCTTTATATTTAACTTTGAGGGACTGCCAAACTGTTTTCTAAGGCAGCTGCATCATTTTATATTCCCACCAGCAATGTACAAGGGTTTGTCTATTTATTTTTAATGAGGAACACAATAAAATGGGGAAAGTAAAGAGAAAATAATGTGTGGCCTTTGAGTTTATTAGAGCTTTGTATCTCAGCTGTTGCCTGATGGACTTATTAAATATTTAGCATCACTTCAGCACTAAGAATGAAATTTAGCTCAGGGAAATGGATCTAATCTATTTTAAGTGGTGAACAGACTAAGAAGTGCAGATCAGAGAAGTGAAAGAAGGGAAATTTAAATAGACTGTCCAATTCCTTGAGGGCAAAGGCCCTGTTTGCCTCCGTGTCCTCCACATTTAATAAAATGCTTGGCATGTCATAGGTCGTGTTGGGGCTCCCCAAGACTACCCCAGGACCAGCAGCGCTCAGCAGGATTTGTAGAACTCAGTGTGTAGTCATACTCATGGCTGTGGTTGATAGCAATGAGTGGGTGAAGAGTAAAATCAGGAGGAGAGAATGGCTTTGGGTGCGGTCTAGAAGAAATCAGAGTCAAGCTTCCGAGAGTTCTCTCCTGGTGGAGTCACATGGGATGTGCTTGCTGCCTTCAGCAGTGAGTTGTGACATCTGTTGTCTACCAGGGAAATCATTAGAGACTTAGTGCTCAGGTTTTTCTTTGTTGGGGGTGCCGAGGGGGTTGTTCTCAGAGCCACCCTCTGCCTAGCACACAGCGAAGTCCAGACTCCTAGGAGGAAGCGGGTGTTCGGCACAAACCACACTGTTTGCACAGTCTTGGCACAGAGGGCCACTCTCACTGTTACTGCCCTTCCTGCTGGGTTCATCCTTTCCCTGGACACAGACGTTTTAGAAAGTATTGCTTGGTTCTTTGAAGAAAAGTAAATGCCATCGCAGAGAACCGGCAGGGACTTCAGCGTCAGGCAGGCAGATTTGCGTTATTGTAGGCAGCTGCATAGTTTTCTGAGCCTCGGCTTTCTTACTGTACAGAGGTGCAGCACAGACAGTGCAAGGTGCTAACGTAGAGAAAACACTGAGCAAATAATATCTGTCCTGTATATAGTCAGTGGATGTTCATGTTTTGTTTCAGCTCACCCACATCAGTCTGGGTTCAGTCAGGAGAGAGAAACGACAAGTAATGTGGACACAGAATGCAATACTTACATTCTTACATTCTAAAGAATTACTTACTACAACAGAAGACTGAAGTAGTAAGGGGTTGGCTTCTAAGAAATAGAGAGAACTCTAAAGAATAGCAAATGTACTACTATAATGTGGTTGATAGATGATAAAACACCAATAATATAATTAAAATAGAATTATTTATTACCCCAGGACTGAGATAGAGCACCCAGAAGAGAGGCATCTCCCCTTTTCCCATCCTCTGCACCAGGGCCTGAAATCTAGACCTTGTTGGCGAGGGCTTGGCTGTGGCTCTCTGAGTAGCAGAGAAACGAGTCCCTGTGATACTGGACTGGAAGAACTTGTTGGAAATCTGCCTTTTTAAAGTTGCCAGAAATCTACCTAGGGTGCTGGGGAGAGCTGTTCATAGGGAGTTGTCTTACCAGAGGCTCTCTGCTGTGTCACCGCCCACAGAGGGTTTCTGGGGGAAGCTGGCTGCTGGCCACTGCGGGCTTCTCTGCTCTGCTCTGCTCTGCTCTGCGCTGCGGGGGTTGGGAGGGAGGCGGCTGCTGAGAAAAGCACACTGGGACCAGGAAGCAAACCCTTTTTTCCTGAAGTGTTTTTCCTGTGCTCTCTACTGACAGCACTTGACATCATGGCTGCTGTCAAAGGAAAAGTATTTTCAAAGGGCCCAGATTCATTTTCACAGAGAAGGCAGAAAGGGTGAATTTGGAGCTGAGTCAATTAATAGATAAACCAGCATATGGGTAGAATGGATATTTAATTCGTGATGCTCAGAAATGAGGAAGAAAGTGGCAAATGAAAATCCAAGAAACTTCAAATATAAGTAAGACACATGCAAAAAAAAAAATGAAGTTGGGTCCTACACCATATACAAAATCAACTCAGAATAGATCAAAGGCCTAAACATAAAAGCTAAAACTATAAAACTCTTAGAAGAAAATGTAGGCTTAAAACATGACTTTGAGCCCTGGCTGGTGTGGCTCAGTGGATTCAGTGCCCAACTGCAAAGCAAAGGGTCGCTGGTTCGATTCCTGGTCAGGGCACATGCCTGGGTTGCGGGCCAGGTCCCTCGTGCGGGGCATGTGAGAGGCAACCACACATTGATGTTCCTCTCCCCCTCTTTCTCCCTGCCTTCCCCTCTCTCTAAAAATAAATAAGTAAAATCTTTAAAAAAATGACTTTGAACTTACACTAAAAGCACACCTAACAAAAATATAGATAAGCTGAATTTCATGAAATTAAAAGCTTTTATGCATGTAAGGACATTATCAACAGAGTGAAAAGGTAGCCCGTATATGGGAGAAACTTTACAAATCGTATATGGCCAGTAAACACATGAAGTGTGACGCTTCACATCAGTGATCACTGTAATGCAGATCAAGACCACAATGAAAAAACACTTGACACCCATTAGAATGGCTGTGATAAGCACACAAACAAACAGAAACCAAAATAACAAGTGTTGTCGAGGTGTGGCGATGTTGGAACTCTTGTGCGCTGCAGGTGAGGGTGTGAAATGGGGCTGGCGCTGTGGAAGAGGGTGTGGTGACTCCTCATAGTGGTCCACCCCTAGGCTACCCATAATCCAGCAGTTCTGCTTCTGGGTGTATGCCTGAAGGAGCTCAAAGCAGGGATTCCAACAGATGCTCACCCATGTTCAAAGCAGCATAATTCACAATAGCCAAAAGGTGAAAGCAACCCAAGTGTCCATGAACAGATGAGTGGATAAAAAAATGCAGTCTATACACACAATGGAATATGATTATTCAGCCTTAAAAGGAAGTTAGTTCTGACTCATGCCAAATGGGGATGAACCATGAAAGCCTGGTAAGTGAAATAAGCCGGTCACAACAGGAAAGGTATTGTATGACTGCTTATGTGGGGCCCTAGAGGAGGCACATTCGCAGACAGAAAGGAGAAGGCTGGTTGCCGGGGGAGGGTGTACTGGGGAGGTGAACGGGCGTGGGGTTCCAGCTGGAGAAAGTTCTGGGGATGGGTGCACAATAATGTGAGTGTACTTGATGCCACAGGACCGCACCCTTAAAAATGGTTAGTATGGTGAATTTTATGTTATTCATATATAATCACGGTTTTTTAAAAAAGGAAACTGTTGAAGGCTATTTATAATATGATCTCAAACCTTGGTATTGGAAGGGTATCTTAAAGGGAAGTTTTATTTATTATTTATGTACTTCAAAATATAATTTTGTTATCATGATTGAATTTTAATTAAAAAAATAGGAAGAGAATGGATTTGTAATGGAAATTTAGAGAACTAAGAGTGTTAGCCAGTAGGACTTGACCCTCTTGGAGGGGACTGCTTAACTGTGTGAAGCACATGTGTCACAAAAGGCAAAGTTGCTCTGGTCACCTTGGAGGTAACCTCATTCATTCTCGTGCTGAATACTGGAATTGATTTCCAGCACCAGTGATATTTATCTAGTTTTTGAACACCTTCAGTGAGGCTGGATGGCCGTTTTGGCACATGTTCCTAAAGAACTGGCTTCAGAATAAGCTAAGAAAAATTGAAGGTTGGTTATTTGGAAATGAGGTATTTTGGGGGAATGAGTCCTATAGATTGAGTCAATTTCTCAAGTCATTGGGGACTGATAGACATAGGGGTGGGGAAGGAATTCTTACGGAGCTTCTGTATGTTAAATACTGTGCCAGATGGACATCACCTGCATTCTCATTTAGTTAGCACAGCTTTATGAGGTAGACATTATCTGGTACACAGCTGAGAAAATTGAGGATCAGGGAGATGATTTGACCAGAGTCACAGTTAGAAGTGACACAGCAGTATTCGAGTCTCCATCTCTCTGACCCCCAAAGTCCATGCTTTCTCTATTGCATCATGAAAGGACCTGGTTCTATCTGCAGTTAGCGGAGTCGGGGGCGTGAATAGCTTACATCACCTCAAAGTCAAGACTTCTAAACTCTAGGTCCTTTTGTACGTCTGCGCAGTCGACTGACGTCAGCAGGGCACTCCTGTAAGTCTCAGTTTCCTCACCTATACAGACCAGGGTTTAATGGCTTTCTCTTAGAACCTGTGACTGTTACTGAAAAGGAGAATTTTAGTGTGTTCCAAAGGTGGGCTTTGAAGACCCAATAAATTCCTGTGTCAGATGTAAAACATTGTGCTTATACTAGGGCATTTTTAACTTAAAAAAAAAGAGAGAGCAGGAGGGAGTTTGGGAGGGAGTGGTGAGTGGCACAGAGAACTGTCATCAGTTGTCTTGATGGGGAGGTGGAATGAGTGAGCGTGAAAGCGTCGTTTCCCAGTTGCCACGTGGGCCTTACGTTGGGGCTGTTAGATGCTACCAGACTCATATTCCCTGCAGGCTTTTATCTCATCTGTAGGTGCCTTGAACCCTATGTGGTCTGCAGGCAGGGCTGCTCTGGCCTTTTAGCAATCTTTTTTCTTGAGCCAAAGGTGCGGGCCGGGATTTTTTTTCTCTCTCTAATCCTCACCTGAGGATCTGTTTATTGATTTGAGAGAGAAGGAGGGGAGAGACATCAACGTGGGAAACAGTGATCACTTGCCTCCTGTATGCGCCCCAACTGGGAATTGAACCCGCAACCTAGGTGTGTGTGCTCGGGCTGGGGACCTGGCTGTGCCTGCAACCTTTTGGTGTACGGGATGACGCACCAACCAACTGAGCCGTCCAGCCAGGGCTGCAATTGGTTTTTCTTGTAATAAATAGCATATGGAATTTAGGTACAACTTAAGTTTCCATTGTGTTTCCTTCCATGTCTCAATTCAAAAATAAGTTTCTACTTGAAAACCAGTAACTTTGGCTGCAAAACAAGGTAGTGAAATATCCTGGGAAACCTGATTTGCTTTTTTTCCAGCCAGTGTGTTCTAAATCAATCTTTCCTTCCATTGTTAAATGTGTATAAGGTAATGCGAAGTCCACTTTCAACCGGGGTTAAGTTGGTGAAAAATCTGGGCTTGTGCCACTGCCCAAGGTTTGTTTATAAAGGGCACCTTATTTCTTTCTTTCCTGCTTCCTTTACCTTTCCTCTCCCTGTAGTGCATGGTGGCAAGGATTTATTTTGTTCCATTGCTCAATATTTTCCCCCTTCATTTGTGAAATGAGTTTGATTTTGTTAGACACAAAAGATGGCAGAGTGGGCTTGAAAATGTTTGTTAATTGCTTGGTGTAACTTCGCTGCGCTTGTCCGGTTTGCGGCGCCCTGCTCCTAGCAACAGAAGCCAGTAAGAAGTCGCCCTGTAACAGAAGCCGGGCTTTCTGATCTTCAGTGTGGTTAAGTCCCTCTCAGCAACTTTCTTTTAACTGGTTTTTAAAAATGCCTAAGGAAACAGTACTTTTGTTTTTCTTGTCAGGTACAGTATTCTGGGTAGTTTTAATTTGGAATGGGCAAGTATATTGGCTAATTGTTTAGCCATGATATTGGTGGGTGTCAGGATGCATTATTGAGTGGCTTTGAAACAGTCTTTTCAGCATGCATCAATCCATCACAGTACTGGAGATCTTGTCCTCCAGTAAGAGGTTAGAGGTTATTATCCCCCGCCCCCAACACACACTTTTAAAAAAGATCTTCTGGTATTTTCTGGAGTCCTGCAGTTCTTTTTATAGACTTATGGCATTAGTCACATTATCTTGTAGTTATATGACTCTGAGCTCCTCAAGGGCAAATATACTAGCATAGTGCTTGTTTTAAAGCAATTGTTCAGTCCCTTCTTACTGAACAAATGCCGGATTCTTCTGCTTAAATGAATTTTTCAAACACAGGTGCACATGGGAGCTTCTAAACAGCCAGAGAAGAATACAAAAGTCAGGTGATACTTTCCGGCACTTCTCTATGTCCACTGTATGTGCACAGTCCATCACAGCTGCCATTTTGGACAGCGACTTAAGGGTCCTTCTGTTACTCTTTCACATGTTCCCTAACCGGAAGCTTATAAAATGGTTTAATTGCTGTCCTCTGTAGTCAGCCAGGACTCTTGTGGTTGGTATTTTTTTTTTAATTTTTTTAAAAAGATTTTATTTATTTATTTCTTTTTAGCAAGAGGGGAAGGGAAGGAGAAAGAGAGGGAGAGAAATATCAATGTGTGGTTGCCTCTTGTGTGCCCCCTACTGGGGACCTGGCCCACAACCCAGGCATGTGCTCTGACTGGGAATCGAACTGACGACCCTTTGGTTCGAAGGCCGGCATTCAGTCTACTGAGCCACACCAGCCAAGGTGGCATTTTATTTCTTATGTATTCACTTTATTTTTGAGTCGTCTCTGTGCCCAGGCAGAGTCCGTTTCTAACTCTCTCAGTCTTACCAGGCCAGTTGTTCTTGCTTATGGGCATGTAGTTGCCAAAGGCTTGCTTTCCTCTTGAGAGTTTGTAACACGTTGGATTTCTGCCCCGTCTGCTCCATTAGCTTGTCTGTGAGTCCATCTCTGCTTTAAATGTCAGTTATCACTTTGACACTGATTAAAAACTCAGATCTGCATGTGTTTAGACAATCATGACCACCGTCCGTGGTCTAGGGGAATGTTTTTATTTGACTAGTCATGAAGCAGCAGGAGTGCTGGGTATAGGGTCAGCACCTAACTTCGCATGCAGCTTAGCCACTATCATTAGCTATTTGTCCTTGAGTAAATAAATCACTTAATCTTCCTGAAATTTAGTTTTCTCATCTGTAAAATGAGGGTTATAAAACCTAGTTTCTGCATTGTGAAGATTAAGTAAGATGATGTGAAAGTGTTTTTGTAAGTTTTAAATCATTATGAAACATCGATAGGAGTGACTCTTGGTTCTTTTCAATGCACTAAGTAATGCATGGCTTTTACATTTGGTAAAATTCAAACAGTTCAGATGCAGATGCCCTCTCGACCTTCCACAGATAGGTCTCATTCTTCTCCCCAGAGGAAACCACCGTTAGAAGTTACAGGTTTGTTGTCTGTCCCTCCTCCATGTCCGTGCACTTGCTTACTTTTTATGTGGTGTAGGAATGCCTTTTCTCATACTGTAATAAAAAACCCCACTGTTACGCTGTCATTTACTATGACTTGGATAATTCAGAGATTTTACCTTTTTAAAAACTTATACAGAGGCTGTTGAAATAATATTATAGTTGATGATACTGTTTTCCTATTATTAATGGAGACTTGAGGTTCTTTCTAGTTTTTTACAATTACAAACTATTGAAAATTTTTGCACATGCTTTTTTGAGCACATGCAAGTGATTCTTTAGATAGATATCAAAGATGTGCAATTATAAGGTATGTGCATTTAATATTTTAATAATTATTGTCAAATTGCTTTCCAAAACACACTGGTCCTAATATACTTAAATTTCTACTATTAGATGGGAAGGTATCTATTTATTCTTCTTTTTTATTCAATTTGTGGTACTGTTTTCACCAATCTCATGAATAAAACATATCTCAAATATGAAAGAATGTTCATAGCCTGGTTTGTGAGTGCAAACAAAGAGAACTAGAAACAATTTAAATATATTAACAGGAAAATAAGACAAGTAAATAAATTGTAACATGTTCATAAACTAGAATACTAAACAGTAGTCCAAATTAGTGAGCAGTATTGAGTTAAAGGAAATTACTAAGGAATACATTAAATAGGATACAGTTTTATAAACTTCAAAAACAAGCAAAGTTAATGTATTTTGAAAGGGGAGATATATGCATAGTTAAGTTAAAAAGGAAAGCAAGCAAATGCAGCTGGTGTGGCTCGGTGGATTGAGTGCCGGCCTTTGAACCAAAGGGTTGCCAGTTCGATTCCCAGTCAGGGCACATGCCTGGGTTGCAGGCATGCGAGAGGCAACCACACATCGATGTTTCTCTTCCTCTCTCTAGAAATAAATAAGAAAAGAAGGGAAGAAAAGGCAAGCAAGCCTTGGTCATTAAGTGTAGGTCACTTTCAGAGAGTCAGGGAGTTTCTGGGGGCTGGAGAGTTACAAGTAGCCCCTTTGAGAGATGGAGGCACAGAAGAGGACCGCGTTGCTAAGTCAAGTAAAGCAGTGAACCCGTTTCCTCTGGCACATCTCTGTGCAGCTTGTTGTATCTGTCTTTGCTATCAGAGTTTTGACAATGTTGGCTTGTGGGAATGTGATTTTTTCCCTTATAAAAAGTTTTCTGCATTGTTGAACCAAAGAATATGTTTCAAACATGGGTGTTCTCTGGGATTGATGAATCTCTGTTAATTATATTTCTGGATGTTTTTGATTACTTTCTTTGTTCTCAGACAATCTTGAAATTGTCACTGTAAAGGGATAATGTGGAATGGTTGTTAGAGAAGAGAACCTGCTGAAATGGAGAGAGCAGGGGCTTTGGAGTCCAGCAGACCTGGGTTGGAAGTTTGACTTTCCCCCTTAATAGCTATACCTTATCATCTCCTCTTTGCTGCTTTCTCTCCCTCCTTCCCGCCATCCTGAAGCTGTACCTGATCAGTTGTTCGGTATCTAGTATTATCATCCTTGTCGTCATTATTGTTAAAAATCTGTAGGAGGACGTTGTTGAAATAAATTCGTAGAACCCAGAAAACACCAGGCACTTACGGATTTCAGAAGGAACTCTGTTCTTTGGCTGCAGTCTAAGCTGTATATGTCTCCCTTGTAAAAATTAGTGTGAAAATAGCCAACGTTGCCTGTAATTATTATTTTTAAATAATAGGTTTATTGACATATAATGCACAGACCATAAATCTCACCCTTTTAAAGTATTTGTAGTGGTGTTTAGTGTTTTGGTGGTTTTTAGTATATAATCATAGAGTCGTGCATCCATCACCACCATCTGATTCCAGAATATTTTCATTACCAAAAATAAACCTGCTGCCTGTTAGCAGTCACTCCCCATTCTTTGCCTATAGCTGCTAGAACTACTAATTTAGTTTCTTTCCCCATGGGTTTGTCCATGCTGGATATTTCATATAAATGGAATCATAAAATTTGTAATCTTTCGTCTCTGGCTTTTTTCACTTAGTGTTGATGTTCTCAAGATTTCACCCATGTTGTATAGGTACCTTCCTTTTTATTGCTGAATAATATTCAATTATGGATATATACCACATTGTCCATTCACCGGTTGATAGACATTTGAATTGTTTCTACTTTTTGGCAATTTGAAAGAATGCTATGAACATTTGCATACAAGGTTTTGGTGGATATTGTTTTCATTTTCTTAGTTATGCCTCGGTGTGGAACAGAGTCATATAGTAACTCTGTTTGAACATTTTGAGGGTTCAACTGTTTCCAGAGTGGCTGTAACCATTTTCTGTTCTCACCAGCAATGTATGAGATTCCAGTTCCTCCATATTCTTTCCAATGCTTGTTATTGGCCAACTTTTTCATGATAGCCATTCTTCTGGGTATGAAATGCTATCATTGTGGTTTTAATTTGCATTTCCCTACTGACTAGTGATGGTGAGCATCTTTTCATGTGCTTCTTCGCTATTTGTATATCTTATTTGGAGAACTTCCTGTTCAAACCATTTGCTCATTTTAAAATCTGGGTTGTCTTTTTATTTTTGAGTTGTAAGAGAGTTCTTTATACTATATTCTAAATACAAGTCCCTTATCAGACGTGAGATTTACAAGTATATTCTCCCATTCTGTGGGTTGTCTTTTCACTTGTGTTTTCCCCCACACCGCAGCTTTGTCGAGTTAAAATGGACAGATGGCATCCTGTCAGCTCGCAGTGCACAGTGTGTTCATTTGATACACTTATATGTTGCAAAGCGATTACCACCGTCGCCTTAGCTAACACCTGCAGCATTGATATGGTTAACATTTCTTTCTCTCTCTGTTTTTGGTGAGAACATTTAAGATTGCCTTTCTCAGTAACTTTCAAGTATATAACACAGTGTTATCCACTATGATCACTGTGCTGTATGTCAGGTCCTCAGGACTGGTGGTGTCCTCTGACGGACACAAGTTTTACAGTTTTGATGAAGTCCAGTGTATCTCACTTTTCCTTTGTCACTTGTGTTTTTGGTGTCATATTGAAGAAACTATTGCCTAATCAAAGGGCAAGAAGGTTTATTTGTATGTTTCTTCGAAGAGTTGTATGGTTTAAAGTCTGTGATGTATGTTGAGTTAATTTTGTATATGGTATGAGACAGAGTTCCAACTTCTATTACTGTACATGTGGGTATCCAGTTGTCCCAGCACCATTTTTTGAAAATACCACTTTTTTCTCCATTGATTTTCTCTTTTTTGAGGGCACCTTTTCAAAAATCAGTCTATCATCGCTGCAAGGGACTTTATTTTGGGACTTTCAGTAGTGTGTCATTGGTCCGTATGTCTGTCCTGTGTCAGTATCACAGTGTCTTCGTTACTGAACTTTGTGGTAAACTTTGAAATCAGGAAGTGTGAGTCCTTCACACTTTGTTCTCCGTTCTCAAGATGGTTTTGTCACCTATACATTTCTTTTTAAATTCTCACCCTAGGGTATGTTTATTGATTTGAGAGAGAGGGGGAGGGAGGGAGAGAGAAACGTCCATTGTTTGCCTCCTGCATGCTCCCCAACCATGGGGAAACCACAACCTAAGTGTGTGCTCTGACCAGGGATCGAACCTGCAACCTTCTGGTATGTGGGACAGTGCTCCACCGACTAAGCCAGCTGACTAGGGTTGTATAGCTTTTACTAGCTATCGTTTTTGCCTTCAAAGATCTAGATTTAGTGATTAATGTGAATAGGATACAGCTTTACAAAAATAAGATTTATAGTCATAAGTAATATGAAAAGTAAATTGTACAAGTAACCTAAACAAATTTTAACATACGAGGTCTGTCCAGAAAAAGTCCAATATTGTTAATATAACAGGATTGGTTGTGTGACATTGATGGAACCTGGCAGCCAAGGATAATGGACTGTAATGCTCAGGCATGAACGAGGATGACCTCACTGTACTAGTCAGTGGGGGCAATAGATGCCGTTGAGTGAACATGTGAACTGTGTGGCCGTCACATTCAAAATAACTGAGTGAGTAGAGCAACGAATCTGCATTGAATGAATGTTCCTCCATGGAAACTATTCAGATGATTCAGAAGGCAGCAACTATGGGCAACTGGTGATTGGCAGCTTCATCACCATAATACACCTGCCCATACATCACTTCTTGTGCAGAGATTTTGGTGAAACATCAAATCACCCAGGTGACTCAGCCCCCCTATAGCCCAGATTTGGCGCCCTGTGACTTCTGGCTTTTCCCAAAACTAAAAGCACCTTTGAAAGGGAAGAGGTTTCAGACTGTCGATGCGATTCAGAAAAGTACGATGGTGGCTGATGGCAGTTGGGAGAACTGTGTGAGGTCCCAAGGTGCCTACTTTGAAGGGGACTGAGGCATCATTGTCCTGTGCACAGTGTTTCTTGTATCTTGTACCTTCAGTAAATGTCTCTTTTTCATAGTGTGTGGCTGGATGCTTTCTGGGCAGGCCTCACATATATACGTGTCAGGAGTTACTTGAGTCTGGAGGATGATAAGAGTGGTAGAGGAAGTCTGGAACGAGAGGTAGAGTGTCATCCAGGTTTAGAGTAATTGAAGGATCAGCCAGTGAATGCTTAACTAGGTGAACATCAAATTGATCTCTCTCTCTCATCCTCTCTGTCTCTAAAATCAATTTTTAAAACTTGAGAAGAACAGAAGGAAAGCAGATTGGTAGAGGGGAGAGGCTAAAACTTTTCCAGGTCAAGAAGTAGTTCTCAGTAGGGGTGGCACTGTCCCACTTCCAACCAGGGGACTTGGGGACATGTGTGGACATTTTGCGTTGACCTGGCGTTCAGGACAGCTGCTGGCTTGTAGTGGCTAGGGGCTGGGGATGCTAAAGTCCCTCAGTGTGAGGTTAGGAGTGGTTCTGCCCCAAATCCCAGTAGCTCCCTCGTTGATATATACTTGGGAGGGAAATAGATTTAGCTGTGCATGGACGAAAATAGTGTTTGTGAGCAATTACTGGTTTCCCTGTTTGTTTTCCGCCATTGTAGAGGGCCAACTGGGAAAAATGTATGTGGCTAGTAGAGTGGAATATAGTAACAGAACAACTTAGGATCTGGTGCAGGAATTTATATTTGACTGATTTGGATTATTGTTAACATTTTCTTTTGTCTTACAGTTTTCTTTTCTTTCTCTTAGAACGAGCCTCTGACCCCAGGTTATCATGGATTCCCAGCACGGGACAGCCAGGTTGGTATCTGCTGTTTGTGACTCAGATGATATTTATGTGTACGTGTGCGTGTTTATCTAAGGATGCTGTGATAGAGAGCATTTACTGAAATTGTTTATTTTAGAAAGTGATATGGTTAATTTCAGCAATGAATTTATATTTAGAGATAGAAATTATATAGGGTAGGGCAAAAGTAGGTTTACAGTTGTATGTGAAAAGTTTATTCTTATATTATTATGATGATATTATTTTCCATATGAGCAACTGTAAACCTACTTTTGCCTCACCCTGTATTGCTTCATCTTAGCAGTGGTGTAATCACCGTGTTGAAATGGTGGATACTGTGGGGAAAACCACTCATGTGCAGTCATAATTGCTTTTGTTTGTTCTTCTCCAGGCTGTGTAATCATTTTACACCAGGTTTTCTTGGTGCCTCACAGTTCTAAATACTGGACTTGTCTCTTTGTTCTCTGTCACTTCATCCCTGCATACACAGATTTTTTGAGTCCTGCAATAATCTGCAACAAGAAAATTCCATTCTCTCCCTGGGGGAATTCAGCCTTGTGGTTTTAATCAGGGAAGGCTTGCTTGAGAGGGGAAGTTTCTGCTGTCTTTCTTTGTTAGATAGGAAGGGTGACTGGCAAAAGCCCAGGCCCTGTTGTGGTCCAGAGCAGAACTGCACCTACGAGGCAGCTCGTGTGGTTTAGGTGAGTGTGTAAAGTGCCCTCCCTGTCTTTTGCTGTCGAGGCTTTGAGCGGACGAGGCCGACGCAGAGCGAGGGTAGAAGAATAGGTCAGGCTGCTTCAGAGGGATGTGAGTGGCTTAAGACCCCAAGCCTCTGAGTTTACCTTCTTGCTGTTTGGGGATATTGATGTTCTTCAGGAGAGTTGAAAGGGTAGTTCCTAGAAGTATCTCTGAATGCTTACCTACCACTCCTTGTAAAGTTGTCAGAACAAAAGTGCCACCGTTATTAGGCTTGTCTGTGTGAGCGCTAAACCAAAGTTGACACAGTTCCCTTTTCCAGACGTTGATTGAATATCATCAAAGCCCTTGAAGCTGACTTTAAAACTAGGATGGCCTCATAATCAAGTCACCTCTTTGGGGGGCCTCCCAATCTGACAGCGTTTGCCCCGTTCTTGCACTTTTGGTGCTGGGTTGGCATCAGCGTGGCCCGGGGTCGGTCGGATAAGGAGAAAGAGGAAGAGAAAATACATTGTTCAGCTCTGTGTTCATCTCCCTGTGGGATCTTCACCACTGGAACTTAAGATTGTCTGTGGAAGTTTTTAGTGAAAGATATGGCCATTTACCGCAAATCTAAAGAGAATATCTAGGATTTTTTCTTTCTTTCTGGTGTGGGTTTGCCTTAGAGCCTCTGTGAGCTGTGGGATTTATGCCTTTTGATAGCCGTTCTGTATCCTGTCCATGCATCAGGAAAGTGGTGTTGCCTGGAGTCCCGACCCTCGGGATTCTGGTCGACTTAGGTCCGAGGGTGGGCTTTGTCATCCAGGTACTGCAGCGAAGATCTGTGGGCTGCTTTAAAGGAGTGATGTTTTCTGCTGTACTTTTCACCTGTGCCCCTTAAAGTATTAGGGATCAGGGCCAGTCTCTTAACGTAGTTTTGCAAACTAATACAAATATTTAATTATTTATGAAGTGTGGCTTATTTTGCATAGAGGCTGATTTTAAATATAGGAAGGAAGAACTAATTGAAGTATGAGCATAGACATACTGAGTTTCAAAGAATCTGAAAGGGTACTGTATGGTATAACGCTGGCTCTTCTGTGGGGATTCCTGATCAATAAGGAGCCACGCACGAGGAATTAAGAGGAATTTGTGGAAGCACAAAAAGAGTATTTGCTTGGAAGTACTTTTTTTTCCCTTCCTTTTGCAGCGGGGGCCACCCCTGGAACCTGTACACTCATTACTCATACTCTCTCCTGTAGGCCTGTGCGGACCCTTGGCTACGGTTTAAAGCTGCTCATTTACTTGGGGGCACATTCTGATGGTGACAGGTTTATTTTACTTTATTTTCCTGGGCTTTATTTTGTTCTGTGGCTGAATCTTTGAATTCTCGATCTTAAAGTAGTGCAAATAGGCAAATATTGAATAGCTGCTTGTTGTGTTTGATGAATACAGCATCCACACGAGTACTACTAATTCATGTGCCTGACCTTGTGAACTCTCACTCCGTGCTCTGAGATTTGGGAGGGACTTATCAGTGTGAAACACCCATCACTGAGCGGCCTGCGCTGGGCAGACACGGAACCTGTGATCTTTACATCCCCCCCGAGTGGTCTGGCTCGGTGACTCCAGGAACTGGGGAGTGGAGTAAGGGTGAATTTTCATCCTGTCGTTATTTGTGTTTTAAAAGTTCTTTTGGTGTTCCTTTCTAAATAGACAGGAGCCGTCCCCAGGCAGGATTTTTATCAGCATCTACTGGTGATTTTAAAAGAGATAAAAAGTACAGGTTGCTTTGATTGGTGCAGAGCACTTGCATCGGTATTTTCTCATCCCATCCTCACACCCATCTTTTGAAGTAGGGTAAGCAAATATTCCCTTTGGAAAGATGAGGAAACTGAGGCACACAGGGGTTAAAGTGATTTATCCAAGGTAACAATGCAAATTAGTAGCTGAATAAGAACTAAAATGTGTCTTCAGTTTGTTGAGGGCCCTCTCTTCTATTCTGGGAATGAGTGACCCACCCAGGGAGAAAGGTGCTCACGTGCGTGTGCCTGCTCACTCGGTTTTACCTGATTTACCCTTTGGGGGCTTCACAGACCCTTTGAAGTTCCAACATAGATCTAGGAGTCTGTGACCCCTGGTAAAGGATGATTACGGCCAAGTTCCTCAGCATGAAGAAAACTAACATTTCACTGTTTCAGTGGCCCTTTTCATCCTGTAATGAAGTCCCTGGCAACGCATTTGAATTAAAAACTGTGAAGGATAGGAGGGAAAAAAGGTACCGGCTACCTTGCAGAGGTTTTGCTTTGTTATGCAAGGTCACCTTAGCCTTCTTTCCCAACCAGTTAACAAGCATTATGGGATGGCAATCCATTGCTTTTATCAAGCACTCTAAGCACTTCACTGTGCTTGCTAATGCGGTCTCTTTATGGAAGTGGAGGAGAGAAACGTTCCAGATTTTCAGAGGTGAAAATCAGTCCAGAAGGTTGAATGTTTTATCTGAGGCTCTGCAGGACTTTGGGTTGATGGTATGATGTGTAGTGCTTTAGATTCCTGCTCAACTTTCTTTGTGATTTATGTGTGTGTGAGTTCTCAAGTGTTGATTAAGGCTGGACTGGTTTGTGGGTTTGTAATATGTTTTAAATGAGACAATATTTGTGTGCATTAGCTCCAGAGTTTTTATATAGGAGGAGTTTAGGAGCCGCAATCTGATTAGGCTTAGTTCGGCAGAGCAAGCTTACTGTTTTTGCTAGCATTGTTTGTTCATTTGTGATGGCTTTCAGGGGGCTCCTGGAACGTACAGTGGGGATCCTCAAGCCAGCCCCTTGCCACCTCTTGGTGCCACAACTTTGTCTGATATGATTAGGATGACCTTATGATTTATCATTCAAGTCGGGACACTTTTGAGAGTGAAGAGGGATGATGCTGTGAAAACAGTCCTAGACAAACCTGGATGAGTGGGATGTATGGTCACTCTAGCTGTAAACAGAGAAGTGAGTTAACAAACTGAAGTAGTCGGGATTTGGGGTCATGGCATGTGCCTACCACTGTGGGGATGCAGCATGGCCGTTCACATTTGAGGTGAGAGGTACTAGCACAGACTCTTCGTTGGGGTCAGGAGTTGAGTCAGCTATGGCAATGGGAATGTTAGTAAATTATACTTAATAAAAATAAATGTTTGTAAAATATTGTTTATAATGTGTGCTTCCATGTATAATCAGTTTTGATCTTCACAGTAGCTCTGCCAGGTAAGTTGGGGTTTTTTTACCTATATTTATAGATAAGGAAACCAAAGCAGAGATTTTTAAATGAATTTCAATGTCTCATAGATAGTAAGTGGCAAAATTGGACTTGAACCTTGGACCTTTAGCCTCCATGTCTTGTATTTCCCTTTTGTGTTCTTCTGTCTGTGTTCACTCTTTGAACTAGGGACGTTCTCTTGCTAGTGAGTCAAGACATTATGGAATCTTTGGGAATGTGGAAGTCTAAAAAGTTTTCATATGACCTGGAGGTCCCGTAAATAACATTTCTTTCAAATTTTCTTTCTTATTTGTAGAATAGCTTATGGTCCACCATTTATCGTTTTGTATTTAAATATAAAGAAAAATTAATGTCATAGTGTCAAGCTCTTTACCTGATCTTTTAAATGCTGAGTCAGTGGCTCCTTAAAGTTTTTTCCCTTCAGTATTCTAAAATTCTGTTGAAAAGGCACCGTATGGGCATGTTCAGATGATCCCCAGTAACAAAGCGGGAGTGCCCAGGGAGACGTTCGAGTTGGCGGATGTCACGCTATTGGAGATTTAAGTTCAGAGCAGCAGCCTTCAACTTAGCGGGTAGACTTAAAATGACAAGGGGGATATTTTTTCTAAAATATTTTCCTCTCAAGAATTTTTTTACTTCTCTTTTTCTAACCAGTTCTCCACTTTAGCCCTGGAAAGGACTTTATTTTAGTCCCATTTTTTGGTAAATGAACTTTCAGGGATTTTAGTTCTTTTGACTGAGAGCCATGGACAATAGCAAATGCATTTTCTTTTATACTCATTTGGTTTGGTGGCAAAGAAATAATGGCTCCTTTTCCTCCCTTGGGGAGAGTTAGAATCAAAGACACAGTGAGAATGTTCAAGTTGCTTTTTAATCTAAAACAAGATGGCAGCCACTAGTCAGCAATACCATTGTGACTCATTGTGCACATACATACTCACACATCTGCGTGAACAAACTTAAAATTAGTTTTACCAAGCAATACTTATTTTTATTATGCTCTGAGCACTGTGATATTTTCCATTCTATTTCATTCCATTAAAAAAAATTGTTGGTGTGACCAAAATTGATTTTCTTCATTGTGATGTGTAGTTTTACAAACAGAAGTCTAATATTGTTGTCTTTAAAAATGTAGCCTTTAAAGAAGCCTCATACCCTTTAGCACTCGCTTCCCTACTCCCTGTCCCTTAATCCCAGCCCTGAGCAACCACTAATCTTTCTTTCTCTGTGAATTTGCCTATTCTGGATATTCCATCTACGTGGAATCATACAACATACGGTCTTTCGTGAGTGGCTTCTTCCACTCGGTATAGTGTTTCCAAGGTGCATCATGTTGTAGCATGAGTCAGCACTTCACTCCTTTTGTTTCAGCAGAATGTGATCCCATCATATGGGTTGGTATAGGAGCATTCTTAGGGGAGCCTCCTGCCTCCCTCTGTAATTCCAGCGCCTGCATCTCTTACAGTTGGCTTCCACCTCATTGGCCATTCTTTTCAATCTTGAACTCATCAGACGTGTCCCCAGCTTCAAGCCAGTGGAATCACTGTCTCCTCCACCATCAGATTTGTAGTGACCTTCACCCAGATCCTTAGCCCCTCCTTATTCGGGTTGTGGGTACAAAGTTTACTCCTGAGAGGAAGCCCTCTCTGACTGTACCAGGCTACAGTTGTCCGCGTACATGACCTGACTGTTCAGTCGTCAGATTCCTAGTTATTATCTGAAATTACCTGATGTGGGTACTTCATTGCCTGTCTCTCCCACTAAAGTAGAAATTCTGCACGAGCTGTGACTTGGCTTAGAGCAGAGCCTGGCATGTAGGAGAAGGTCAATAATTAGTTGTTGAATGAATAAAATGCATATTGTCCTCAATTTACTGCTAATAAGCCTTTAAAGGTTTTAAGTGGGGAAGTGACATGATCTACTTTACATTTTTAAAAAGACTTTATTTATTTTTATTTTTAGAGAGAGGGGAAGGAGAGGAGAAAGACAGAGAGAAACATCAATGTGTAGTTGCCCCTCATGTGCCCACTGGGGACCTGGCCTGCAACCCAGGCATGTGCCCTGACTGGGAATCGAACCAGCAACCCCTTGGTTCGCAGCCCGTGCTCAGTCCACTGGGCTACACCA